>JAHZNB010004663.1:0-10589 GCA_027744295.1 Callyntrura guangdongensis
TTCAAAAAACAAATGGCAATTGCAATTGCGTAAGATAACCCTCGATGAGACGGTATCCCGTGCCCATCTTTTTTTGGGTTTTCATAACGCCATAACAAGACAACTGCTGACAAACCCGCAGCCAGATTGGTTATCTGGAATATAAATGATTAAAATCTTTCAATGGTCCTAGGGGATATGCACACTCAAAGTTGTAGTAGCACATGTCCAAGTCACCAGTTTTTTCTAAGGTAAACAAGTACATGACTACCATCTGAATAGCTGGCAATGAGTAATAAATACCCACAGGTAGAGCAACAAACAAATATCGTCGGGATTTTCGTTCGTTCGTTCGTTCGTGCTCGTTTTTATATGTGCAAGTTTGATCTAACGTTAAAAATCGCCGACCACCTTCCCCTGTGGCATTATCAGTATCGCTTCCCACCAGAGGTCTCCCATCCCCATTTTGGACATCTTCTTGTCCTTCCGCTGTGGTATTATGAATATCGTTTCCCACCTCCTCCTCCTCCTGAGACCCCATCTCATCCCCATTTTGGCCATCTCCTGGTGCAGGATTTCTGGATTGACAACAACGCCGTGTGACCTCAGATGTCACGAAACTAGCTCCAATTATGATTATGTAACAAATAAGGGGAATAAACAAGTTTTTATTAAACTCCCGGTCCGAGACTGACTCTTGAACAATAACCTGTACAAATTTGGTTCGTTGTGTGTCGTCCAGCCTAGATTCATTGGGATCATTATTGGTACAGAGCTCATTGTCGGAATTGGCTACGAGTACGAGAAAAAATCCATCAGGATATTGTTTTTTCTTGAGCGTAATCGCTCCGCGAGTGGTCATTGTTTCCCAGTCACCCCGATATTGAATCTTCTCCTCTGTGACCAAAAATGGACACTGAAAATAAAAAATGACAAGTAAACAAGTTTTAAGATTGCAATAATTATATTGGTTATATTATATAAACCTGCGGTTGTTGAACAGATACTATCAGACAGTTTGTGTCATTTGACTTGAGAAATATCGTCACTGCCTGGGAGCGGGAATCAGTAATATCGTGCATATCTTTAAAGTGGAACAGGTGCGGCGTTATCAGACCAACAGTGCTTAAACTTGTGACGTTTAACTTCAGATAAGGAGACAGGTTGTAGACTGCCAATGAGAACGTCAATGTCCTTTTGCTCAATGTAGATACTGTTACCGTAACGACATTGTCAGAATCAGAAGCCATAATGTCTGGATAACCCCATGACTCATTAATGCATACCGTTTTCCTTGTGTCGTAATACGTTTTTCCAGCGGAGGAATTTATGGGAAGTTGCCAGGATTGGGAGTGCAATTTTTGCCGCACTTCAAATGTAATTGGGTAATCTGATAAGGCACTATCATTCACTTGCGTGTGCATCTCAAAATTTTCAACGTCCTGCAATACAGTAGTCGCGATGATTTTAATCAGTTGTAAACTTTAAACCTCGGTATTACGGTTTACACATTACTATAAAAACGGCAGTATTAAATATATAAACGAACCAACAATTATGCTTGCGTCAACATAATTGTTGCAGCGAAATGCTTACCTTCGAAACCGGAAAATAATAAACGTACACCGTGGTTACGTCCACTTTGGTCTTGTACGTTTTATTCAGCACACCCTGTATCTGTGTAAAGTTCAACTGTGCAGCAATAGATTCTCCACCACTAACCTCCTTACCAAATTTTAACCTTGCAGGCTCCTCCAGGCATGATCCCAATTGTACGAATAACAACAAGATGATATTAAACTTGCTAATAAGTCGAAAATATGATTTTTGCGACATCTTCACAAAATCCTGTTGTAAGTAATTTATCTTTGTTCAATTCTAGAAATTGTAGTTAAACACCAACAAAAAATTGTGAACTTTAAATATGGTTACTTTTGGTTTAAGGCAAAGTAAATCTAATCCCGTCTCAGTGGATTGGGGAGAAATGCAATATCCTGCAGCATAACTTTCAATACAAATTTAAATCAATTTAAGTCAGGTTTATCATGTATTCGCTTTAAAAACTATGTTCAACTTGAATAACGTAACAATTAATATTTAGATGAAACGTGTTGTATACTTAAGACTTACCCAATCCGCAATTCAGTCTGTCAGTTATATTTCGCCGAATTCTGTACAACTAGTTGTAATTACCTTTCGCTTTCGGTGCCCCGACTGTTCTAATGCTGTGGTATTCCTTGCCTTTAAATATATGTATAAAATGACGTAATCCTACACTTCTCCTTATTTCATTACCAGAATTATCTGGATTTACTTACCCTGATCATTATGCAACAGCTTAGCTTTTATTACTTTGAAGTGTTTAATTTCTATTTTTTATTCGAATAAGCGTTGGATCTCACTTGCGATCACTGAATTTTATACCAGCAGACATATAAGGTTGTTTTTTTTCGTTTCTAACGAATTTATGAAAAAATAAATGTTACGACGATACTAGTATTTGATGGCTAATACCATAACATATATATAATAATAATCAGTTAAGTAAATCTGTTTTGCTTTCTAGCGTTCCATCTAACGTTCAACTACTTCAACACAGGTTCAAGAAATTGTGCGTTTTTTACAAATAATTATCAAATACAATGACGCCGAATTAGAAAAGGTTATGCTAATCCATTACTTGCAATCATCCCGAATTTGTTGATAACAGGTATTTAGCATTCAAATTGTGTTTGTAACTCAATTTTATTACGTGCAATTATCCTCTTCCACATTAATTTTATAAGAATATTATCTTAATTTTTTATTAATTTTAAAGTTTTTAATTATTTGATTTCCGGTTTATTATCTGGGATTAATACCTGTATTTAATACAGGGTCCGGCCCCGTGGTACATGTGTTAGTCATTCAATTGCGGAATCCACCGGTGGGATTATTAAAGATTGTGGCGATTAATAAATTTTCTAAAATTCGCCGCATCTCTCCTCCAATATTAATTATAAGTACAACACGAGATTAAAAATGGATAATAAAAGTAAAGTTTAATTGGTCCAGCTTTGATACGATTATTAATGTAATCAAGGAAGGTATGAGGAAACGTTTTCAATTGCACAAATTAGTGAGTGTTTCATAAATGTTATAAAGCATCAAAAGCTTAAGATAAACGTTAATCGCATAAGTATTAAAAATTGAATGCACACAGAAGAACAAATGCATAGTTGAGTAGTTGAATACAGTCGAGTAGTACGATTAAAAAAGTGTTGAACTGACGTTTGTGTCATGTTTGCAAGGATGAAAAGATGTTCGATTGTGTTCCTTCATCATTGATTCCGTGTAGAAACGTATACATTGAAAGCTTCCACAGTAGATATTAATGACACAAGAGGGGCAGACTTTATAAAGAAGAAAAATATACAAAATAAACTACTAGTTGGTAAAATTTATGGGAATAAGCAGCACTTTGGTTCTTAACTGATTTTTTTGCCTGTTCCGGCTCAAGTCATGATGAAAATATAATATCTAACGCTCAATGACGATTAATGCAAACAAGAATGACTGAAAATAATGACTTATTTAAATACATGACGTAATCCTTTTGACGGTATACATAGTACGTCATTAAAAATTAATAACGAGATTAGAAAACTTTAACATCTTATCTGTCACTTGAGTCACGACTGTAATATAATGTAGTAAGTGTTGGGGTACTTTCAAAATTTGTGACAGTCTAAAATGTCAAAGAAAATACAAGGCAAAAATTTATTCTACAGTTATTATTTTACTGTTGCAACCCAATTAGTCAGAATATCGAACGTTATTATTTTTTACCTACTACAGCATTCTTCATACATTCATTTGGGCGTAATTCTTTTCAAGCAACTAAATTTGTCATATATTTATCACATTTTACAGAGTAGAAACTGGGGGTCTGAGGGGAGCAAATCCCTTCACAGAACTCAAAGATTTTACATTACGTACATAACAGGACTTAAAATAATTACAGATTGGAAATATGACACCCGTGTCCCCCGTGTTCAGGCAGGCTCTGTATTTACCATTGTCTTCTTACTATATTCTACAGCAAAATGTTGAATTTATAAGTCGTAAATTTATGAGAATTATAAATGGACTATATATCTATTACCGTAAAAAAATATGTAAAATTAGATTTTTGACATTTTGACCTGTCGTTAGGAGATTGGCATTGGCAAAATGGTAAAACGTCACTAATGTGCTTCTGGATGGGTGTTTACAAAATTATTATAAAACGACACATGTTAATTGCATGGAGAAAGTGTTGAGCGTTCCGATTAAACAGTGTTAACCCGTTAATTTTTAATTGTTCCTTTACAAAAAATAAACACCACAACAAATGAGTCGCACAGTCTTACAACAAAAACAATATTATTGCACTTTTACATCTTTAACCCAGCCTATCACAAAAATAACTTGAAGCTTTTAATTAACCCTATCCGTTTTCTACCCATTAAGTTTAAAATACTGCAATATTTTCATGTTTCGTGTTAAGTAGCTTTACATCCAAAGTTTCCCGGGCCTGTAAAACCATTAAAGAAATAAAATTAGGTACACCACGCCAAATGCCAACACAAAATTTAAAATAAAAATTATAAATAAAAATTTGGTGTTTATCTTACGACAAGGGTTGTATACAATACTACGGCAGACAACATGTGCCACACATCAAGAGAGTCGTAAAAAGTACACGTTTTTTAGTATGAGTAATCCTTGGGAAGCCTTGTAATAAAATACATATATGATGATGAAAAATGTAATACATAAATACGTACCCGTGTTATACAGGGGGTGGGGGTTGTGCTCTGTCGTTACGCTTTTGTTACAAGGAGTGGGGAGGGGTCAAAAAATCGGGTCTTCCCTTTACGTATTTTATGGACGCTCCCATATCTCAGTTTTTGATTCATGTTGTCAAATACATTATTAATATAGTAAACGTTGTTCACTATCACGTCATGTTACTATTTGAGCACTTGGCACACGCGTGAGTTACAAAAGTTCTGAGTTAGTTTTAATGCACAGAAGTGGGTTACATTTTTACACCAACTACAAGAATAACAAAGTAACTTTGAAAGTTGATGCTCATACTTTCAATCAATGAGAAGCACAGACGTGTAAAAATTCCGAAAATGATTTATGACAAAGACAGAAGCAAGCTGGAAATGTAAGCATTGAGCATATGATTCTTTTGACAGCTAAGCTTCCCATTGGTTGACAGATTGTAACGGTGGCCCAATTTTCAACGTTACTTTGTTGTTCTTTTATGTAAGTGTGAAAATGCAACCCTGTTCTGTGGTGTTTATGCACTGGTATTTTTTATAATAAGAGTAATAATAATTTAGCCTTTCCGCACCTAGACCTTATTATTTCATTTAATATATCCTCATAAGATTGGAATAAAATGTGTTAAAATTGACTACGAAATACTTTGAGACTCTCACATGAGGCACAGCACTGTATGATTTGCAATGCTAAAAGCATGATTTATTAATAAAAATTGACAATGCCGAAGCCTAATCGTCGCTTGTTTCCTTTACAAACATCCTCTTCAGATAATCGCATGTGTCAGTCCGCTACGTAGTACCACAAACATTAACTTTAACAATACACACTTCGAATGATGTCAGAAAGGATCATTTAGCTCCTCTTAATTTTGACACTACGTTAACTCCCAGGATGTCGGCCCCATGTGCGCATCGTCGAACTTGACCTAACTATAGTCCATACCTATCTTAGTATTGCCGAAAAACAGAATTTGAAAAGTTCTTTCCCTTCAAAAGTTAGTGCATACACAAAAATCTAGGGACGTGCTGTCGGACGGATCAGACACGACGACAATTTTTAAGAAGGACCAAAGTGATCCTTAATAGTTCCTCGTCCTCAGGAAATATTATGCGGCACACATATTGGGTGCATTGTATATGTAATCAGAGCAACAGGATACGCTCACATATTGCCTGTTATATGTCTTCGCTGATTGTATGTGGTTTTGTTGTGTTGTAGCAGCCTCTTTTCTGTCGGGGTTCGTCCGGGCGGCAGTAGATATAATTACATATAAAGCGATAGAATTTGAAAATCCAATATTTAAAATAAACTTGGTAACCTAACAGCTTAAACGAGCTTTAAGTTGGACCTTTTTAGTTAACCGGAGTCTTTCAATTTTTAAATTATAGCCAATACTATAAATTAAATTACAGAAAATGTTTTGTGATTAGTTCAATGTGATTGTGACTTATGTCAAACAACTGTTGTTGTTGACGGTCTTTGTCACTGTTAGTTAATTATTTAAACTCAATCACAAACGCTTTTTATCAGTTTAAACATGATGCTCCGTGGAGGCCTAAAGGAGTCAGAAAATATACCAAAATTTGCAAATCGTCATAACACGTAATCATGTAACTGTATATCAACATTCAGTCATAGGTCAAAGTTTAAATGTCTCCTCGATTACCCTTACGGATTTGACACCAAACAAACATTTTTGGAAGCTATTAACCTTATCCATTAGAGAAATCAGAATTTCAGAATTTGATTTTTACAAATGTTATCGTGCTTGCGGACGGACAGACGTACATAAAAGTAAAACCTTACATAGTCCTAGAGTATGGTAGAAAATAATGATAAAATGTGTTCATCCTTACTATGACAATTACGTCACCGTTCAATAAATAATAGATAAAACAACGAAAAATTAACACCAACTCGACGTCTCACAGCTTTTTGAGAACGACTTGTCCATTCTCAATGAAACGTTTTTATTGTGGAAGATAGATTGTTACCAATTTCTCTGCGTAGTTTATCCATCCGGTGGAAACAGGGAACATTTAGTTCCAAGTGCAAATATTTGCTTATTATAACGTGAAATGAAGAACTAAAATTTTATTGTCCTTGTGAAAGTTTTTAATTTGGCATTACTTTACTTTGTTCTTTTGAAAAGATATGTTTTCCAACTAACCATATCGAGAAAGCTAAGAATTGGACCATTTCTCTAGTGCGGCTTTAAGGCCCTAAACAATCAATTTTATAATCTTTGCTAAAATACTTTTTACTTTTTGCAATAGTTTCAAAAAATGACGTATCTTACTCCCACGATTTTGTCGTTTCTGTTTGTATTTTTGATGTCCCTTCCGAACGTTTTTGCAGACGATGTTTTCGGAAAACCCTGCGACAGAAACTGGCAATGCCAGCAACAACCTAGTCTGTTCTGTTCTCCCAGGAGAACGTGTGACTGTCCCCTGCCAACTTCAATGAAGTATAACAACATCACTAAACAATGTATTGCTTTGGCAGGGGGACAGTGTTCGGGACGCATAGGATTTCAAACTTTGAATGGACGAGAATATTTATATAATACATTGGAATGCACTGACAACTCCACATGTGAGGATGAATTTTGCGAGTGTGACGCTAGCTATTATCCAGATTATTACGGTACATGTCAGCCAATAAAGAGTTTAGGAGAACCTTGTAAAAACTCAGCTAACTGCAAAGGTGTGATAAGCTTGAACTCTGTTTTCTACTCGAGTGCAATGACCTGTCTCAACGAGTCCTGTGTCTGTGATCCAGCTCATTCTATAGAGAAAAAGAATGCAAACGAGACAAAATATTGCGCTAAAAGGTTGGACGTGCCATGTGATCCCAATATCTATGAGATTTGTATTCCTGGAGCAAAATGCAACATATCATTGGGTGCTTGTCGGTGTGACGAATCTTCTCACTTTGAAACTCCTGAGAAGACTTGCGAGATACAGAAAAAGTTTAACACGACATGCACTAAAGATAATCAATGTGATTTTACAAGAGACAAATTAACATGCAATTTGAAAACAAAAACATGCGACTGTTCGGAATTCCGAGTTCTTGACACTAAAACAGAAATTTGCAGATTGAAGACCAACTCTTTATGTAATACTAGGAATGGCGACGTTCTCTGCGTACCAAATGCAAAGTGTGTTTTTACCGGCATCAGTCAGGAAAGATGCGTCTGCCAAAATAACACATTTCCTTCCAAAGTAAATAATTACTGCTACATTTGAGATGGTGGAACTTGCCACGGAGACTTGAATTGGCCAATAACAGTCAAAACGTGTTTGCCGGGGTTACTCTGTCGCGATCGTAGATGTACTTGTCCGTACAAGCGTCACCAGGTAATATTTTTATTCATTTATTTTCAAACTAATGAATGGGCGTGTGGCCATTCGAAAAGCTATTAAAATTTGGCAAGCTATGTAATTTCAATGTATTTTCTGATTTTCAACGTTGTTACGCAGGAGTACAGCCATTTGCTGGAAAAATGCGTCAGTTACTTGACCGGACCATGTAACTACACCGACGATTGTCAAGATCCCAATGCTGAGTGCGTCCGCTTCAGTCGTCAAGAAGCCAAACAGTGTCACTGCAAAAAAGGCTATGTCGCAGTTGGACAACGATGCGAAATTGCTTATGGGGAAGAATGTGAACATGGGGAGGACAGTCTCGTGTGTGACTCTCTGACGCCATTGGAATGCAGTTCCAAAGGAATATGTGAGTGTACCGATCTGCAGATTTACGATCATCAGCAGCAGACTTGCAAAGGACTAGTGGGAGCAATTTGCAACTCGGGCTTAGCAGAAACTAAAGAAACTTTTTGTACCCGAGGAGCAATTTGCAAGTCAGTTCGTGGGTTCAATAAAACAATTGGCGTTTGCACTTGCGAGCCGGGATTGGAAATGCAGGACGAGAGAACATGCATTTGAATACTGTTCTGTTCTTTTTTATTGAAATTTGTATTGATTTGGTATTTTGCCCGTGTATCATAATAATTTCATTTTAAAGTTATATGTTCACTTCTTACTTAATAGACGAATTAATGCAGTACCAGCCACACAAGAATAGTTACAATTACTCGTAGGGTTTTTACAACAAAAACAACACACAATAACATACTGTTGTTTTTGAAATTAACTATTTTTCAAAATTATTTTTATATAAAATAATTGTGTTTATTGAGTCCAAAGCTTAAATGAGTAATTTTTCTAACCACATTATATTTGTAACTGTTTTCTTACACGGGAAACCCACCATGCCAGAAAATGTTAGTCTTATCAATATAACTCACCACGATTAGTCTCCGGCAGCAACGACCTTTCGGCGGAATTAAATTTAAAAAACAATGTTTTTGAAAACAAAATTCTGAAAACCTTATGAGATTTAACATAGAAAAATCAAAGTGAGAGAAAGGCATGTTCACATTTTCGAAAATTCACATTTTTTCTTGGAAATAACTTTAAGCATCTGAAAGCATGTGAAGTCAACCTATAAATAAAACTTCGTGGTGTTTTCCACGGGAAACGCCATTAAAAATTTATTTTCAGCAAAATATGTGAAATTTGGAAAATGTGAACAGAGGGGACCCTTCTCTCACTTTGACTTTTCTATGTTAAACCTCATAAGCTTTTCGGATTTTTTTTCAGAAACATTGATTTTTAAATAAAATCCCGCCGAAAGATCGTTGATAGCAGAGACTTGTGGTGAGTTATATTGATAAGACTAACATTATCTGAAAATATGAAGGCAATACTAACTTATTACGTGATGGCTTTCCCGTGTTAGTTTTTTTGTCAAGATACATATATAATAAAAACATGAATGCAAAAATTAGCGTATATATTTTTTTTAGATATAAATTGATTTTTATACGTTTTTCAACCTATAGAGTTAAAAGCATGTTAAAATAGTAGGAAAAATTAAATACTCTTTAGTCTACCTAATACGAAACCATATACTGCTACTGCTACCGAAAAACATATTGTGCATTATTGTCACTGTTATGCTACTGACATGACTACTGAAAAACTAAAAAATAAGCAGAAAATATGGTCCGCACCAGTTCTATGTACCTCAGTAAATTATGTACTGTTTACGTAAATCCCACCCAACAATTTAAGATAGCCATGGCCACTTTGGTCTCTACTGGAGTTTGCAGTAGTAAAACTATTGCAGTATCTGTACCATTATCGGTACTTGTACTGCTACCGGTACAACAAAATGCCTGCAGAAATACGAACACTGGTACTGATAGAGTTTCTAAATGCCTACTGGTACTGCTGGTACTGATACTGGCAATAAACATGGACACCCAACTGTGACTAACCAGGGATGATCCCGGACTGTCCATAGCTCCGAGGGTCGCCATTAGTCAATACTAAGTAATTCGGATATGCTGATTACGAATATGAAGTCAGTTTGCTGTAAAACTGACATTTAATAATAATTTAGAACACTTTAAATTACGACAAGCGCGCGCGTTTGCAATGCATGCATATTAACCAAGTACAACAACTGTTCTACGTTGAAATACTATTTTTGTAACAACCAGGGATTACATGAAAAAAATTACGTAGCCGTCAACCAACAATGAAATTTCTTGATCTGAACTAATCAAAGTACGCTTACCAATTTCAAGAGAAATAAATCTGGTGCTGCGAAAGAGATGACCAAATCATAGTAGTCAGCTGGTCGCCATTCAATTCATTATATAATGGTGCATAAATATAATGAAGAAGATGCACGGTACACTTTTAACTGATTCAATAGCA
>JAHZNB010004664.1:0-33588 GCA_027744295.1 Callyntrura guangdongensis
TATTAAGAATCGCGTACATTACAACCGAACAGACAAAAGAACTATTTATTAGAACAGTTATTTTCGACCAGATTATGATGATGGTTATTTTGATGCGTAGAGCGTTTACTTTTCTTGTAATCCCATTTTAAACTTGTTTCTAATGGAAGGTAGAGTCGTTCGGTATAAAGGGTATATGATGCCACTGCGCGCGATAATTAATAAATTCATGTGTCAAACTGTTCCAATTATGTTAATCAAACAATTTGCTAATGGCGCCCCCAGAGTAACAGATTCATAAACCTCGTGTAAAAGTTACATATAAAATGTGAAAACAAAATTTAATATTGTCGAATTTTTAAGTGATATAAAAGAAGCCAAAATTTCGAGATTCGGATCAAACATGCGTAGGTATAGGCTGTAGATTATTGTAATTCATTAAAGTTATGCAAATCGCGCTGCATATTTTTTGTTTGTCAGGTAATCATGAATATTTCATTTAAAGGACGATTTAAAGTCAGGATTTATATTTTAACATTTTATTTTACAGTTTTTTACATGCGCTCAACCCATTGCAATGGGTATATTTGAACGGCACTGCAGTCAAGAAATACGTCTTCGTTACCCAATTCTCTACAAGCCAAGTCATGATGCGTTCAGCCTCAAACTATTTTTCATCTGGGTTAGCAATTCAGTTCTCCACTCAATGATCCTTTTTTGGTTTTCTATGTGGATAGTAAACTATGGCATTGTTTGGGAGCATGGCAGAGAAGGAGGCTATCTAGTTTTGGGGAATTTTATTTACACTGTAAGCTTTCGTCATTGATTTTTCTGACACTTTAATTTGTACTTCCTATTCCTATAAATGATTTCTTTAATTTTGGAATTGTAGTATGTCGTGATAGTTGTCAGTTTCAAGAGCGGACTGGAAACGAAAGCCTGGACAATGTTTACTCATCTTTCCATTTGGGGCTCTATTCTCTTATGGGTTATTTTTTTCACCGCATATAGCTACGCCTATGGATTCCTTCCAATTGGCGCGGAAATATGTGGCGTGTCATTTATGGTATTTTCTTCACCAGTTTTCTACCTTGGATTGTTCATTGTTCCAGTGGCTACCTTAATACCTGATGTTGCTAAGAAAGTGTAAGTTTACTTTGAAGAATTTGCACTTAAAAACTTGCCGTTGTAATTTGTGTGTTTGTGTACTGTCTATTTGGTACCTACAGGATTGACAGCACACTGTTCCTCACTCTGGACGAAAGGTTCCGTCAATGCGAAGTCCTTAATAAGGATCCAAGCTCTCTCCTTAGTCAGGAGAAGCACAGGTACGTTTACTGTCTATAGCTTCCAACATGGGCTTAGACAGTTTTTCTTTTTTCTTTTTTTGTTAATTTTTCAGTTTGATCTTTCAGCGAAATGTCAATTCTTCGATTTTTATTTGCATTCCTAATTAGCGATGCTACTGAAATTGATCATAGTAAGGATGATAGGACAAAGAGTAGTGCTGATTTGGCAGACACTAGGAGTGATAGGGCCCAATCTAGATGCCAAATGATATGGAACCGAGTTTTGAGTATAAGAGAATGGTTCAAGGAAGACAGAACGGAGCGATGGTTTCGTATGTTTAGATCCCGTGTTCAACCTGATCCCGTTAACCCTTCGAATTTATCACCTCCTAGCATTAGTACCAGTGCTTTATTTACTCCTTCGCCGTCAATGCCAAATTTCGAGACCCCTTGTACAAGTGAGGATACATTGAGTCCTATTGTATCGAAGCATAGCAAGAAGTAATACCTGCCTCTCTAAAAATGGAAAATGCGTCGTTTAGAAAATTTCTAACAAAATGATATTTGCTACACTTAGCATTTCATTCGTCTACTTTTGTACCTTTTCTAACTGTTATCACTTATATTGTCTAACGATTGGTTCGAAACGCTTATTCATACTCAGTATACAAAGGTTTTAAAAAGCATCTTTTACATATATTCAAAATATACCATACCCCTTTTTAAGATTGAAACCCTAAAATTCCTGGTAACCATTAACTATTGAATAAAAACAAGATTTTACCTGCGTGCATTTGCCTGAATTTAGTTATATAGTAATTGATTTATATATTACATAATATATCGTTTGTTAATATAGTATTATTGCATGTATGAATGAATTTCTTGTGCACAGTGCTGTTTCAAGTTTGAATTTAGTACCGCATCTAATTATAGTATCAAGTGTAATGACAAACCAGAACAGGGGTCGTAATCCCAATTCTCAGGGTGTTAAACAGGATCATGCATCTATCGTTTATAGCCACAGCATTTTTCGAATCTTACCTATTTGTTTAATTGTAATCACATTACATATAGTTAATTTTAAGGCATGGAATCTTTATTTTAAGCTTAGATTTTAATGATGTTTTGTTGAATACGTAAATTGTGACGTTGTTTCAATTGTTTTCCAGTCTTGTAATGCTAACCCAATTATTATTGTTATAAATATTATGGATTACGCTCCCACATCAATTTGACAATATTGTTTGGTTCGTGCAATTTTAGGTTGATTAAGCTTGATGATCATGTCTCAATTGCGTCATGCTTCCTAAGGTACTTAACAAGAAGTAAAATATTAACGTAAATATCTGATTCATCGTAACGGGAAATTATACATACTTTTAGTACCGGATTGTTTTTCGTTAATTTACAAACAAACTGTGATGTTTAATGTTTATTCGTTGATACATGTAATACGCAATTTATCCACTCCTAAATGCATTCCTTGCATTGCTTTCACGTTTACCGTAAGCATATCTTTCATTGTTGTTTCGAAAACTCTACTGTTATTTACTTTTTATTATCGTCAAAATTGCGTCCCATATTTATATGCAATTATGTTTTGTTTGTAGTGTCTGTTCTAGTCGGAAATAGCAGCATAGTTAAGGCATCTTCAAATTATTATTGTTATCAAAAACGATAATAACTTACACAAATTTTACTTTTAAGTTCTTGTACTGTATGGTTGTTATTGTCATTGCGTAGCGAAGCTTGGTACTAGAACGCGCACTAGTTAATGGTTTTTATTTTGGAGTTTTACTAAGCATTCTGTCAATGAGTTTATTCAACACAAATTTTATTTATAGAGTTTATCGCATACTTAAGTATTTTATTTGCTGTATAGTTTAATATACATTTTTCGTTCTTGCAAAAACATTCCTTAACAGGAATGGAGAGTGTACCTGAAAAACACTTTATTTTAACAAATTGATTCAATCTTTATGATTGAATTTGTTCTGATGGAACAATTTTCTATTTACGTACCACCAACAATCAGAAAGTTACAAACAATTAATTAATTTGAGGAAAATTATATATTTTAGTCCCTGTCAATAAAAATATTTTAGTATGAATTCTTTTATTTTATTTTTGGCATTTTTTTCTTTTGTTGAACTTATTTTTATTTGCATTGTATTATTCTTTACGATTTTTTATTATTTTTAATTCGTGATATAATTTGGCAAAAAGCGATGATGGCATTGGGCAAGATGACGATTGTGCGACCGTTACATCGAACCTTACCTTTTTCGACGATGGTGATGGTTACTCTACACCTGCTACTTCTGCTGCTGTCACTTCTCACTCTCATGTCCCTTCAACTATACAAGCTAGTACATCTACGTCCTCCTCCGCTGTCATTGCCGCTGATGATTCTTTAGCCCAGATAATACTACCGCCTCCTCCGCTCAGGATGTTGTTTCAGCATTCAATCTCTTAAACAATTTACCATTTCTTTAACACAACCAGGTGACGGACTTAACTAATTGCATGACATGATAAGTACGCGTATTTTTTACTCATTTTAATTATAATTTTAATTTCTCTTGGCTTTCGTATCGTTCTTCGTCAATTTTACTATCCGTAGTCCTGTTTGCCAGAGTCGTTACCAAAATATTATGCAACATCTAAACGCCATTTATGCTGTGAATTAATTAGTGATACCCAAATTATCTTGCCCCGCTTTCACCTTGTCGATGTCTTTTTCCACTGAATGTCAGAACTTATATGTAGTGATTCGTGGCATGCTGATGTCTGGTAGTTTCACGCTGCAAAGCAAATACTATGTTGCAAATGACAATTAATGTTGTTTAATTTCACATGTGTACATGGGATTAAATTGAATATTTACGTTATTTGGTTTTCCTGATGCTCAGTATATATGATAGCGTGGCAATGTTACACCAGGTAGTAACCTAATGTATGAATTATTGTGATAACCAGACTTTTCATAGTTTCAGTTCCCATGGGCATGGCATTCGAATCTCGGCGCTCCGTTGAGCCAAAACTGCCCTGACAACAATCCATGTGCCCCTTTTATTATTATTATTATTTTAGTTTTTATTTCAACATATTGTGACCTGTGGTATCTTGATTTTGTACTTCCCTTGACTGTTATGGTTATATGTGCTTGTGACATGTAAATATTACCATAAATAATTACTTAAGTAACAATATTTCGTTAACACTACGTCGTAGTAATTAAGAAGTTATTACAAATAATTACTACTACTAATACTACCAGCCTGCTGTCACTACTTTTATCAAAGGCAGTGTACTACTTACATGTCTTGTATTTGAATATTGGTAAAACCAAACCACTCGTGCTTTTTTCATATATCTATATATTATAGTGGACTATATTATAGTTTATGGTTACTATTTAAATGAGATTTTATGGCGACTATTTTCTTCTCAAACGTCATAATCTCGTACTTTTTTAATTGAAACTTTTACATTTTTTCTTCTGTCTGCTGATATCTTTGTGTAAATCTGAATTTTGTTTGCAGACCCATGCATGTTCTTGGACAACTTGTGCGTTGTAAGTATTTCAAAGTATTTACCCTAGACAAACAGAAACAAAAATAATTTCGAGAAAGAATCTTTGATTTTCTCTAGTGTGTAGTTGTTTTCATTACTATACAACACTATACCAGAATATTTTACATTTATAGTATAATGATAACCTGTGGGTATTCCGCCTGACCACCAGTCCTTTTTCTAAATATTATACAGATATATTTATATCTATCTATATATTGCACCTTTTCCTTTTGAATGAATTTTTATTTAGAACTTTTATTGAAATTTGTTTCAACACCGGACACGACTCTTGATAGTTTTCTACAAATAATAACTATCTTATTTTCTCTCTTTTTTCGTGATTTGACAATGAATGATTTAATAATCTTTCAACTGGACTTTAAACGACCTTAAATATTGAAATATTGCAAGTTGGCTTGATAATTGAACATATTTTCTATGTGTACGATGTATTTGTATTACATTTTCTTCTGTCGTGGTGTAATGATTACTGTTGTTTTAAAATACACATTAACGTTTTGATTGTGGTGTTTTTCTTTCTTTTTACTTGTGTTGTATTTATGTTATTATGGCTAGTGCAAAGTCTGTTGCGGTATGTGTGACATATGAAACTTAAATGTTTATATATTATGTGTATGTTACTTTTGCTAGAGGTCTATGCTGAACACTGAATCGAAAACATGCGGCTAAACAATTCGTACAGCAGCATTTGGCACACAACAACACAGCTAAAAACCAATTTCTTTGTATCAGAGTTGCTACATATTGTAATTATTTATTCACTCTTTTGAAACATATGTCCTGCTCGGGAAAACTATACCTATTTTGTGAATGTTTCACAACTTGCGGTAGTCTACTAGAGTTGGAATTTGCAAACAAACAAACTAGACATGTCGTTAACATTACCAAGCAAAAGTATCTAATGTGCTTGCTGTAAATACCCTTTAATGACATTTTAACTGTCTACACTACTTAGTTTTAGCAATAATAATTATATTTAATATCGTAATATTTTAGTAGCTAGTGTGATGATAATCGTTTATTTAGATGTTTGAATTTAATATTTTTGTTGTCAAATTTTGTTTGTTAGTACCCACAAAAACCCTTGAATCTGTCTGCTGATGATACTGTAATTTTTCACCCTGTTTCTCTTTCTCTCTCTCTTTCTTATTTTCACTCCCTCCGTCATAAAAATTCAGCATGACGCGCAGGTTCATTTTAAGAAGTCTGTTATTCATGAAATATACTTTTAACGATAGACCCACGGAACATTTTGTCTGGTTCAATGCGCAAATTATGATTATGATGGGTTTGATTACGTGAAGAATGTATACCACCGCGTGGGTAAGCTATTTAGCTGTTGAATTTAATCAGCGTTTTCCGAATCCCTATTCATACGCTTTATGCTGATGCTGATATTCGTCGCCATTCGCCATAATCAGTAGGCATTGTATATATTTCACGCGTTTCGTATATTAGTTTATGTTAAAGAAATGTGTTTCTGGTGTAGTACTCTGTGCCTACTCTACAATTAGCCTTTTCAACAAAAAATTGTATGATGACAATGCTGAGCAGAGTTCTTTAAAAGGCCGCAATAATCAGTTTGCTGCATCTTCAATTCTGTTGTACCATACTTTCGTTTTTCTTTTTTTCGTAAACACAACTTGTGTGCTTCTTTTTTGGAAGCAGAACAGATTTATGAAAATTATCTATCACAAATATGTTGTTATAGTTATTCTTATTAAGTGTTCTCGGTTTGTTTCTTTATTTTATTGTTGGTTATTGATTTCCACTTGTCTTCACTACTACTACTCTGCTTCACCACCACCTCGACAGACTTAGTGAAACTGCCCGTTTATTGCGAAATGTGAGGAATGTGTTTAGACGAACCACGTCTGACCACGTGCTCGACATGGAGTTGTCTCGTAAGTTACCATCATAAAAACCAATATATATTGTTTTCTTTTAGTTGAATTGTTTCCGTCGTGTGTTGATATATCGAGATCAATGTCAAATCGAAACTCGCCGAATGATGGACTTCATCGGTTCTTGTTAGTACGGTAGTGGTTGCTCTTTTCTACTAATTCGCTTTGACGTGTTTTTGTGTCGTGTTGAGTATCCCGAGGTTACAGCAGTAACTTTATGACGTTACTTCTACTACTCCATTTATATGCAAACTCTTTATGTGATGTGGTACTCATGGTAGATTTGAAATTAACAGCTCGAATAACCATTAAAATAAAAAAATAAAAAATAACATGCACAAGACCGTGGAAATAACTTCAAACTTAGTTTACAATTGTAAACAATAAAAAATATATGACTTTCTTTGTGTTGGTACTTGACTACAACGTGTGACAAACAAAACTCTTCTGACAATTACTACTGACAGTCACCATTTTATTTTAAAGACTTCACTTGACCTCTTACGCCTTCCGAACATTTGTTTAGTTCATGACATTTTATGTATCTACTATATGTACGTTTTAAGCCACTTTTTGTTGATATGATAAGGAAAATATCTTATAAACTATCAGTATCAGTTGTGCACAGTTGTAACTTTTTGGTGGTCAAAGGTCAAGGATGTACTCCAGTAGACATAAACCAATTCAGAGAATACTAATTGAAACATACAAACTTCCTTTCTAGATGGCTACGCGTTTTCTCAAGAAGAACATGGTGTGGTGACTCAATCTCAACTTATACGTTCGTACGACACCACGATCCCGAAGCCGGAAGGAATGTGAAATCATTTCATTCAATTTTCTCCACATTTTACTGCTCCTGGGTTTCTACTAACCGTTTACTTCTGGCAATGTCCAAGATTGGCATTTAACATAAAAACATCGCCCCTCAAATTTTTATTGTCTACTTCAAAGTCAGTAGCATAATTATATAATTTTGTCAAATCGACGTTTATCAACTATAAACCTTTACATAAAGTTTCAAACCACTTGTGGATCACCTGTATCAACAATGGGCGTCTAAGGTTGTAGGTGCCCACATCTACGTTTCAAATTGTATTATAATGCCAAGAGTTTAACTAATTCATCAACAATTCATAGCAACAAGTCATTATGTCATCACGTCCTAAAATAGTTATTAAATTATGTCATAATCTTAAGATTTCGGTAATTATATTCATTATTATATTTCAAATGGAATTATATACATAGTATCCGCAGTATGAATCAACTTTCTAAGGGGAAGAGAAAATGAATATTTTTAAAAAGGACAGCCCTCATCTCTTTTCTACTTTATAATGTTGTCATTAGTGAAGTCATAGTTTTCTGTGACTTATAGTTGTAGGCCTTAGTTTAGATTACGGAAACTTTTTAATGGTTAGAATTTGAATTACAAAAACTATAATATCTTATTCTTATGCCTATATTTAAGTGGAATACAAAACAAAAACCGTAACGAAATGCAAGCTGGTGCCAGGTGTGTATTCGGGCTTCACTTTAAAAGGCAGAATTACACAGTGACATTTTTAAAACGGAATATATTTGTCAGGAATTTTAGTAGAATGTTTTTTTACGGTTTTTACTATCAAACTTATTATTTAGATAGATAGACGTGTAAAATAATGTATTAATTCATAGTGCGATGAGAGCGGCATTGAAATAAATTTATTATTTACACAAATACATTTGATTTCGCGTTGTCATTGCTTAGATTCAAATGAAGTAATAATAATAGGGTAAATTATTTTAGAAATGAGTAACTCAAGTACAAGCTGATCCGCAAGAAAATCATTAAAATATAATGACCGATCAGAATATTAAAATTAATTATACAATTTTACTATTATCCGTCATCAATATATATTCACTTTATACTCCTAACAAGTCGATATTGTTATTTATTTACAAACTTAATCCAAAAATAACAATAATCCTAATAATAATATGTGTATCTGCAAGATTTTGGAGAGACAGTGATTAAGTCACAGTGATTTTTGAACAGGAACAGAACTTACCTTCATTTCATTCATAAATATTATCCCTCCTCTCTGTAAGTAACAGTAAATAATGTATTTAAGGATAGTTTATAGTATTGAAAGAAAATAAAAGGTTGCTAACCCTTCACTTCTAAGTGTAGCGAACGCCTTAGAGATATTAAAGTTTAAGGGTCACTGAAGTGTCATTGTTGTCATTGGGTGGCAATTGCCCGTTGTCATTGTCATTTTAATCTTTGTATATGAAATGATCGTAATTGCTTATTTCGGTACGTGTTAAGCCAGTGTTCCCCGTTATAAACTAAGAATATTTTGGAAAACAATTTCTCGTCTTCTTTCTTCTTTACAGTTTATTAAGTCGCCATTTCAATAATGATAACGGTTAAAGTTTTTGAAGTAACGATCAATACTATGGATTGCAGGAAATGTTGAGTTTTTTTTCATTTTATGGCTGGTCCATACTTTACTTTTTTGCCATATACCTAGGCTAGTAAATTGAGTTACTGACAATCCCCGTGCAGTGTATTTGGGATCGATCATTTTACAGCCTCAATGACTAAATTAAAGGAAAGTTTTATATGCGACAAATTACTTATATATGTATTATAACTGCTGCCTTTGTTAGCCTTATTTTTTTCATATACATAGCCTGTGAGTACTGGCATTGAATCATAAGTTTTTCTTGCATGCATTCAAATATATCTACCTATATTTGCGTTGTAAAAAACTTTTTATCATTATAATTTTATTTGTTACGTCACTTGAAAATGAGCTTTTTTATTGTGTATACGATTATTTGTACAACTTACCATATAGTTTATATGTTAATTAGTAGCCCATTATCTAATATGACGTATGTTATGTGTTAAAAACCAGGTTCATTTCCCGTGTTGACTTACTGGCACTGCTACATTATTCTTGTTGTAGTAAATGTACTGTAGTTCATGGTCATAGCAGTAGTAGTAGTATTTGCTGGTATAATTTTAAGCAGTTGTAAATGTAAATCAAATGTTGTTAATTATCGTTGTTGGTGGTGTTGATATACCGTATTTATCTCCTTACACATCAGGATGGCTTATTCCGGTCTATTGTAACTTTACGGTTAAAGTTGTTTCATATTGTGTGTATGTCAAAAGGTGAACTTAGGATATCAGAGTGTGAATAATAGGTACTGATTGTTGGATCTGGATTTACTATGTGGACACGAATATTGACTTTGTAACACAAGTAGTTGGATTGATACACAGGACACGCATGTTATTGTTGTTATGCATTTTTATTCTTCTTGTTATATATTGTTATAAGGTACAATATAATAATTAGTAGGTATAAGCGTTATTTAAAAACAAATTAATTAAGATCGTCAGCAACAAAAGCATTTTATCTACCTACAATTCATGTATTATTAAAAGTGAATTTTACAGTTAGAATACAAGGATATTGTATAATATATATATATGTATTAAACATACATAATTCAGGTTTACATAGTCGTTCAGTTTCCGTTTGTTTACAAAAGAAAAGGGGGGCAAACTGACAAGATTTGTGTGTATCAACGTTCTTTAATTTCATTGACAAGAAGAAGATACTTACTTCAAACTCTTGAGAGTCACAATAAAAGGTTAACATATTGACCTACATACACGCAACTGTCATTTTTCGAACCCCCTACCATAAATTTATTGGTTCATACAGATATAATGTAAAGAATTTCATAAATCAAATATTCAATGCGAATAAATTTGAAATGTTACTACCTATGTAGTATGTACATTACTTTATATGTAAAGGGTGATGATAATGTCTCAGAGCTTTGGTGAGTGAAAAGTAATAATAATAATAGTAATAAATTATTAATTTAAAATGCTAAGAATAATATAACTATAACAAGGTTTATGACGAAAAATGAAAGTTTTGAAAAATAAAAGTAACAAGAAAATTGATATTTCCTTTATCGCTTTATTTATATTTATTTGCATAAATACAGTAATTTCGTATTTCTTATCAGATATATTTGCTGTTTACAATAAATAGTAATTATGTTCACAGCACAACTCTCCCAGTACCGAATTTATCTAAACAAAGCGATTATGTTACTAAACATGTATTATTATAGTATCTATTCATATTTAATCTTCGTACCTTCATACAACCTCCATACCTTCATGCCTTTCATCTTACCTTCAATTACTTTGCAGCTATCGTCACTGTAACTAATTACTTGGTGCCTCACTTCTTTGGACACTACTTTAACTAAATGTTAATCAGGTGCATATTACACGTTTATACATGCTAATAGTTAAGGCCTTTCAAAAGCATAAATGGCATAAAACGCACAATGATGAAATAAACTATGAACTAAACTAAATAAGCTTTTCTTGTGTTGACAAAGCAATTTGATGAAAAAATTTTGAAACCGAAAAACAAATTAGAATCCAAAAAGCATATTTCTAGAAAAAAGAGCATAATAAGCATAAAGAAGCCTTATTTCCAAACACTAACCATGAGTAAAATGTGCAGTTTATGGATTCTACAATGTAAGCTTTACCCCTAATGTATATTTCATCATTTTTTTAATCGTATATATACGTAATAGTAGCATGCATATATATGAATACGCGTTTAAACCTTGTGCATTTAAGCCTTCGAGAAAAATGGGATAATTGGTTCCGTACTTGGTAAATTCATCAAATCGGCCCTCTTATACGACTACGTTTTTTTCATACTCTAACCCTCCGGTCATTGCTTCCGGAGGTAACTCACACATATCTTTCAAGGTTGCAATATCAATTACATGTTTTCCGTAAATTTTAGTCTTCGTATTGGTTCCAACAGAACTCTGTCTTCTTCAGCCATCGTGATGCTTACTGTCAGGCTTTTTAAAATGGAATCAACTGTAATATGTAACTGAACGACTACCAAGATGACTACTATCCCAACACAAGGTAATTTCATAAACTGAAATTACCATAATAGGGAGATACATTTTTCGTCCATTAAAAATTTTCGTCCCTCTAATTTACATCAGGGACGAGTGATGATTGCTTTTCCCCCGATAATTAAGAGATAATAATAAGAGGGCCGGTTTGGTGCATATTCACAGCCCGGTAAATTATATGCCGACAAAAATTGTGTTGTAACGTTATATGTTCCGTTTTTCACAGTAAAGTTTTCAACGTCATTAGCAGTCAACATTTTGTTAAGTTTTTGAATGTGACTGAAGAACTGTTCTAGATAATAATGTAGTAGAATGTCAGGCATATCCTAACAGTATAGTGAACTCATTCAAAAACATTCAAATTGCGGTAAACATGCGAAAATATTAAAACTCATTTGAAACAGAGAAAATGATGAAATTACTTACATTAATCTTTATAGGGTGAAAATTTTTCTACTATTAAAATGAATTCTACACTTGTTGTAAAATAGCATAAAAGCATATTTTGAAAGGCCTTAAATTGTATATAAATGTACCAGTAAGTATAATTCAAGGAAAACTCCATATTTCATTCCCACCACTTTAGTACAGCTGTACTTACAGGTAGGAAAGCATGCATGGGTCGCTCACGGAGATTCTATATGCAGAGATTTTGCAAAGTGAAAGGGATAAACAAAGCAACGTCAGGGTTGCTTAATGTACGGCATGAATGATAATTTAATCTGTTTCGTTGATAAAAGATGATTAATCTATGTATCAAGTTTTTAAATTGTATTATTTTCATTTTGTTACATTTTAATATAAGGGCCGCTTCAATCATTTCTTTTCCTTCCTAAACAAATTTCTTAAATTGAGACAAAGAAAAGAACAAAGGAAAATATATGATAAGTATAATCCTAGCGAAATGCAGGTCTGACGGTTGTAGGTAGCTGGGTTATGTGAGTAGATACGAGTACGATAGTAGATGAGTTAGTTGTGTGCCAGTCTATATTTTTTAATGTAGTTAATTTATTTAATTAATTTAATGCTTGTGAAATTAAGGACCCGATCATATACTTTAGGACTTGATCGTGTAAACAAGGATCTGATCGTGGAATTAAGGTCCTGATCGTGGAATTAAGGTCCTGATCGTGGAATTAAGGACCTGATCGTGGAATGAAGGACCTGATCGTTGAATTAAGGACCTGATCGTGGAATTATAGATCTGATCCTGGAATTAAGGACCTGATCGTGTAATAAAGGACCTGATCGTGGAATTAAGGACCTGATCGTGGAATTAAGGACCTGATCGTGGAATTAAGGACCTGATCGTGGAATTAAGGACCTGATCGTGGAATTAAGAACCTAATCATGGAATTAAGGACTGATCGTGATAGTGTGCACACGCGCCATTTGGACACACGTTGAAACCCATATTACATGCTTTCCCTGTTCCATTGTTTTACTTAGTAGATGGCATCAAACTTTGAATACTGTAAGTTGATAACACTGACTGAAACGGTTGCTTCGTTTTGAATGCGGTTTCGTCAATAAAACAAAAAATAAAGCAAAATATATAAACCATTGCATTTTCTGCAATGAACTTATTCTAGTATATATATATATGTGTTCGTGTTCAAGATTCACACAAAAAGCACTACTTTGATGATTATGTAATAGCATAAAATATTGTAAACTTACAATGGAACTCTAGAAATCACTACGATGTAATATAATGAATGTAGACTGCTGACTACAGTAGTTATGACAAGCTGGTAATCATTTGATCATAACAATCTCCATATCCATGACATTATTCCCTTCAATTCTGCTCAATAGCCATATTCTGAAAACAAAATTAGGTAAGTTTTCAAGTTACTGATGACATCTTACATCTCCTCTAGCTGACAAGCACTTCGCTGAAATGTTTAGAATCTCCTTAAATTACCTTCCAGTTTCTGTTAAATCCATTTGGGTCATTGATGATGGCACCAGTAATACGAGTGCCTTTGGCATCATCAGCAGCACCAGTAATTTTCACCAGCTCATATCCAGGCAGGTTGTTTCTTTTCCCGTAACGAAGTCGTAGGTTGCTATTCCCACCAGATCGCAGGGACTTTCTGATCATGAATTCGTGTCTACTGTTATACAAGCCGTTGCCACTACCTATGTTGTTATTAGAGCTGGACACTTGGTTTGCTAGCAACGAACGAATGATCCCTTCTCGCTCCCAGTCCTCAAATAGCTGACGAATGCCTGTGCAAATTGAGAAAAGAAGCATGAGAAACCACGAGTAATTGTTTGGTCTGGTCTTAAGCTGCAATATTGGATTTTATACAGGTGTCGTTCTTGACATAGATATGAGAAAGATGACAGTTCTTGTCATACATTAGAATGCTTGGCTGCATGCATACACGACTCTGCATGCTTAAATTTCCCAGTACTACTATCACTGTTTATGTACGTAGAATTTCAATAGCACTTTCATCATAGCATGACGGAGATAATTAAATATTTAATACTCTTCCGAGGACATTCTAATAACCGCCGGCATAAAGCCAAGATGTAAACTAATTAAGAAAGGGCACAGATATGAAGATGACAGAGTGGTTCACATCATTCTCTGCGTAGCCTGCGGAGTCAACCAACCTACTCGGAAATACTACACCTTTCACTCAAGATGAAAGTACTTAAGTGAAGAGCTCCAAATTCTATTTCTAAATTGTTTATCTCTTTTCTGATAAGTACGCGGCCAACCATGAGCGTATACTATATGCAACTTTCAGACACTGCGGTAGTAAGAGTTATACATACATCATACATACAACTCATCATTCCTAAAATTCACAATATGTTCACTAATAATAAAGTTGGTAGTGGTGAAAGTTAGAATTGGACAGATTTGTAAGTTACCGAGTGTTAATTTTTGACATACTCATTTGACTACATATTGTCAGGACCGTCAGATGGATGAAATACTTTAATTTTAGCAACAAAAGAGAATTCAATTAATTGGCTGTAGCTTTTCCACTCGTCTTTCCTTTCCACTCCTCCTATATTCTTGGTCTTGTTTTGCCCTACATTTCACCGACGTTCCTTGTAAATTGCTTATTTTAATCCGTACCCGTGCATTCATTGGTTTCAAGATATCAGCATGTACGTAAGCTCGGGGTCCAGGTTGTTTCTGTGAACAACTTCTAAAATAGGATATACGCTTTCCACTCGAATATGTTGACGTAAACATAAAGTTAAAGGTGACTGCGGTATTTCTACGTTTCTATTTACAAATTGAATCTCTCGCCTCGTCCAATTTCCTGTGGGCGTAAATTTTAACTAAATATAATGCGTACATGTTTGTATTTGCTTTCTGTATCCTCGTGCAAATGTTTATGTGCTGGAGGAGTAAACTGTGAATAATATTCGTTGGCCTTACATCTTGTGTTGTATGTACCATGCTTGTAAATGCCTACTAAAAGTAGGATGTAAGTAGTCGAGCATCCCCCTTGCTGCAATGATACAGTTGCCTACGAAATAGGATTTCAGAAAATTTTCCCATCTGAATTGCTCGTATTCTTGTTGTCTTCATTTCAGTTCGACTGTTTTCTCCCCACGTCCATTAGTTGCGGACACAGATATACGTACGTGTCATTTACCTGTTTCTTGGCTGTAGTTTACAAGGGCAGATTTTATTTGCAGAAGCACTTTTACCTGATTAATTGAATATGAAGTAACTACTGACTGCAAACAATCACATTGTCAGCAATATGCCGAAAAGATTTGCCAACTTGCTTTAACACCTGCATCATCTTAGGGTTTGATTTTATAGTCTGCGGAGCATTCTAATTACAATCTTCGCAAACAAACACATAACTTATAGCAAGCATATTATCCAGGACCACACTAAAGTTAGTGTGAGCATTCCAAATTATTGAAATGAAAATGCCGATCCGTTCCTTCAGTAAACTACAACATAGTGAGTTGGTGGTGGTATGTTTTAGACGTTGCTTTCCATGAATTTCAAAGGATTCCATCATCGTCAAATTATGTCATGCAGATGTGCACCCAGAGATTCAGCCTGCCTAATGTTGAGATTTTAATTTTACGTTCGTGGATGTAGGATTCCTATGGATGTCTCTGTGTCTATGCATTTGTGACAAGCTGAAGCATTTCCTATCACATTTTGGAATATGCAGAAAGACTACGTTGGCACCACATTTACCCATGTTTCGGTAAGCCTTCAAAGTGTTATTCATTAAAAGAAAATGAATAAAAGGGGATTGATAATAAGGGCAAACCTTGAATATTTCTTGCTTCAAGGGAACTGCTGGGAATTAATTTTACCTATCGTCTATTGAAAAATACAATGAAAATGAACCTTACCTGCTTGATCTGCGTTCTCTTCATTTGATGAGTAATATGGTGGTGGGTAGCAGTAGCACATTTCCGAGAGAAAAATTATAAGACAAACTACCACTCGAGTAAACTGGGCATCACGCAGATCCATGGCTGGTTGGAATGCTATATATCAAATTTAAGATGGATGTAATTATGTTTTCAATTAGTTCACATATGTTCCGTTTACCACCTAGTTCATCATAAACGATAGTGAAGTTTTTACAATAAGCAACATAAGCAACAGCATCTCAATTAATTGAAAATTCTTATATTAATTATTTTTACTTTAATTAGAACATTTCAGACATCAGTGTTTATGGAACAGCCTATTCCATCGATTGAATTATAAAGGGAAACCTTTTTATGTAGATTAGGTATGTGCTACTTTCTCCAATTCAATACCTTTCATATTTTTTTATCTCCATGTTACATACATGGCATATGACTAATGTGATTTGACAGTATACATAGTCTATTCGTAAATTCATTTGTTGCCAATTAATATGCGAACAAACAGCAAATGAACATCGGGATGTTAGAGAAAGGAGTTTCACGCAAACATGAAAAGGACTTTCTGGAAAAAAAAATTGTCATCAAATCAAGGTTGTAATAAAAACAGCTGCAACACAGCAACGTGGAGTAAAGCGAACAGAATGAAAAGCTGCCAGTTAGCAGAACAATTACATGTTTCTTTTTTTAGTTTTACTGCTTTCCTTTTCGCCCTCACTGGCTTCCTTTTGTCAGTCAAACACTAATTTAAAAGTGAAGATTCTTTGAATCATTTCTACTCCAACATTTACAAAAAAGTAACATTTGCGTCATAGTCACACGGACGTAGGTATCCCGAAATTGGGAAACATCATGCGGGGAACAATGAGACACGAAAACTGGCTATGACTGGTAATTTTTGGGAAGCTTTACAGATGTAAAATACGTTAAATAAACCATACTGAAGCTGGATAGAATCCGGAGGTATGGTTGTAATTAAAGTGAGTGACTGAAAATTAATAAGATACTACAAGGAATTCTTAATTAATGTAGCAAACAGGAGCCACCCAAGCAACACCAGTATTCCCCTTATACAATAGCTTCGGGGCCAGGATAAACCATGTCACTTGTAAAATTAAAACAGCTGCGCATAATTAATTGACAACATGTAAGCATTTTACAGTGTTGTTGTAATTCTCTGTTTGCCAAAAGTTTGTCCGGTATTTTCAGCAAAATGATGTTCGAGTTTATTTAATGCCAATAAAATTGTCTGGTGTTACTAACTATACAATTATAAATCTTTAATTAAAGAACGAACTTTACAATCCATTTCGTCGTCAAGGGGATTACTAATCCCATAATAAAGATTTCAAAAAACCAAATAAATGCTTACGATTATTGATAAAAAAAGGGGTCTAGTTCGTGGAATCTAAAATGCATTATATAAGCGAGATTTAATCTAACGAGATATTATCTAAGAGGCATTATATAAAGTCCACCGTAGAAATTATATAAATGAATTCTAATAATTTGTACTGCATCTGAACTACATTGTATTTTGAACGCTGTAGGTGGATGCTTAACCGGAAATTGACGAACCACCTGTGCAGCTAAATCTGTTCGTCCTCAATTTTCACCACATAGCACTTCAATTGCTTCGTTGGCATTTAACGTTATACGACATACCTTTTAGGTAGGTATTAAAGAAGTTTCTCATCAGAAATGCTATTCGAAAAATTTTAAGTTATGAACTGAAGTATGTTGTTTAACGCAATCTGTTTAGCACTTTTATTTTTTGGAGGCTATCCTGATGTGTGTTGCTCTATTTTAACAAATGCAAGTTATAATTAGGGATATCGAAGACTGTCATATGAACTACCCATGTAGATTTGTTATGTATGTATAAAATTATGTCAACTGCAGCGATAAAATGCTACAAACTTTTACCTGATTCCGAGCTGATAATATTTACGACATTAAAATGATTATTTATATTAACAATATAGTGTTTTTTAAAGTTTAAAAACATCAAAAGTACCGTGAATTGTTTTCTTGTCATCATGATGCATTTCCGATTGTGGGAAATCACCGGAGTGATCTACAGCACACAGGAGCTTAGATAGGTTTAGATAGCGCGTGTTTTGAGTTATTGCTTAGGTACTTCATATTTATATTCCAGCGATGCCACCCAAAGAAAGTATACCGTACCGTACAAAATGTGTCACAATAGTCATAATTGGACGTTTTCAAGTTTTGTATGAAAGCTGAAAGCGTAAGATGTAAAATGATAATGCAACTTGACCAATACGATGACGTGGGCGCAATGTATCTATGTTGTATGGTGTATGCTAACTTTCCCATTTCCTGTACATACAAGCCAATGCTCTTAAGTACAATACAATATACAAAGCATTTGTAAAAATATGATCGGCCTTCCGCCAACACTGCGATAGGTAATGACGCAACACTACATCTTGTCTTCTACCTACTTCAAGGTGCTAAGTCAAAAATGAAATTATACAAAAACGAATACTCTCAAAGAATTACGACTCAATTTTGAGAGAAACTGAAATTGATTTTTGACGTTTGATGAATACAAATTGTCATTTTTCGCTTTTTCTTGGCATGATTTCGTATAATAAAAGCTAATTTTTCTTCCTATCAAAGTGAATAAGTAGAATTCGTAAACATACTTCGACAGAAATTGCAGATGCGTTCATTAATGAATTTATAATTATAATTAGAGTATTACAAGTAGATCAGAATCAACAGTAGATGTAGCGATTTTATTTGATGCGGCTACAAGATAAGATTACAGTCGTCTACTTTATGAAAATACCACTCAAAGTTCCTATCATTTTTCAAGTGTTTACAACCATTTCAGAACGTAAGCACAGATTAGACAAATTAAATATTACTTCAAACAGTATGCTTGTCGATAAAAAAATCTTGTGCCATAAACATGTAAAAGTCTATTTAAAAAACTAAGGTGGCTGAATTTACAGTGGAAAAGGGGAAAGGGGATTTACAAAGGGGAACTATTATACGCCCACATTACTTTTTAAATAGACTCAATAGAAAATAGTAAAGGAATCAAATATATGAGGATGCTTACAAAACTTGGAGCCGATAAGTGTTTGAAACGAGGACAGCAACTTTTCTCTTAATTTAATATATTTGCAATATAAAGTTTTGAGTATTATTATGAAATTATTACCTTGTGCTGGTGCAAGAAAACGCAATCGTCTTTGAGTGGGAAGTTTTGTCTTCTGTAGCTCCAAAGATCAAGGCAACCTTCTTTTTCAATATTACCAGCAAAGTAGGTTCTGTGAATTTAACAAGAAAGTAATTGATCAAAAAGTTGTCTAAAATTTACAAAACTAGTTGAATTACATACAAGCTAGTAGTTTACGTGTACATTGTTATATATAAAATCTTTCAAAATAGAGAATTTACTAACACGTTTAAAGTATCAAAAATTTGAAAATATGTTGGTAGCGTAAAATCATTTTTAGAAAAATTAGGACATTAAACCATTATCTACTGTAACATTTTTTAATCTAAAACTAACATCAGTTCAGTTAAAAATCTAAGAATACCTTTTAATGGAAAGGAAATAGATAAGAATTTGGAAATACTAAAAGGTTTTAGAAAATTGCATGAAATACCTTGTTTCCAACTCTCAACTGCGGAGGCTTACTCAGTCGTACTGATCCGGCTGCCGTTGACAATGTGATTGAAGAGATATTAAGAAGCGGTGGCTAGATTACTCAACAAGTGTAAGGGTGCGAAGACGAGAGAAAGCAAATGGCTTCCCTGGTGACTGGATATGGAATAAAGACTTTCGTTCCCGATTTGTTGAAAGGGAACGCAATGAGTTTTGGGAGAAGAAATGTCCTTAGTGATTCTTCAGAGAGTGTAATGAGAGAAGAAGGTGAACGTGAGAGAAAACAAGAGGGTATGACAGGTGAGCACGTATCGACGGCAGCTTTTTATAGGCGAACAACTTTAAGCACTTAACGAGTGACAGCAACAGAGCAAGAAAATGAGTGACAACGAAGATGGAATAGGAGGGAGGCTTTGCGCACATAAACTTAAGGAAAGTAGTGGCAAAAGGGAAGCAATAGACACGGAACAAAACGATGATACGATATAGCATGAAACATGATGAAAAGAAGCTTCAAACGGGGAGGTGTTGAGGTATCTATCTAGCTTAAGTGAGTGGCTTACAACACAGTGCTGTCGAGTTTTATTAATATTTTTCTGGGTATACTTATATTTGGCATGCCGTCAGCCCCAGTAATTTTCTTGGTGGATTATTTTTATTTTTATTTATAGGAGGACATGAATGTGTAAAAATGTTTTCTTCGGCGTTGACGATTTGAGGAAATTTAACATTGAAAATTGATTTATTTAACGCTATACTTTAACTCTACTGACTTGACTTACCTGACCAAGAAACAAGTTGTTCGTACTAAAGGGGTTGTGATTCGGATGTGGATTTGTCATCTTTGGGGCATCAAGACACCACAGTTGTTGATTCTAGAGCAGCAGGTGTAGAAATGAATGACAACAGCTTGACGGAATTGCTTCTAATTGGTTTATGTACAAGAAGGTAAGCATACATTAAACATTCTCGTACAGAAAGGAGTCAAGGGGCCAAGGAGTAATTTACACTTACAACTTACCCATTGACAACTGATAAGCCTGAAAATTTAAAGTTTTCTATGAAAAATTAAGAATGTTAATCTTTCCATACTATCATTTTGATTGACACAGAGTAAACGGGAATATAAAAAACTCGATGTATGGATGGTGTAGCATTACTTCCGTATGTTTGCTTACACTTTGTGTAGGCGTTGGTTAGGAGAGATCTTGTTCTCTTGCGTCATCGGAAATTAAATTTCATGCATGTAGTGATAGTGTTTAGTGTCATACATTTGAAAAATACAAGAATTATATCTAGATATAAAAAAATGTCTAATGAAACATTAAAATTCAGAACTCACTTAAAACACAATACCGTAAAAATCTTCAGAAATCAGTTTTCGTTTCTTTGTAACTGACACTAACTGAAGGTTACATGAAGAAATGTTACAAAGTAAAGAACTACATGAAACCTCAATACAGAGTGGTAAGTAATAGTAATAAAATAAAAAAATGGAACGCGTATCTTCAGTACAGGAGCCAAAAGTTGTACAACTTATTGCTAATTTATTAACCCCGACAAATGCTGGGGTAATGTAAGACTACAATAGTACCCAACGTTTGTCACACGAGACTTTCCTCTTGTACGTTGAAAATTCTTGCAGAAGTGATCATTCTGACAGTATTGTTGACTAGATGTAAGAAACCTTTTAACCATTTAATGAATTAAGTGCACTTGCAACTACTCTCTGGAATGCATTTAGTATAGGTACACATGTACTATTTCTGGAACTTTAAACATCGCGTTCGTTACACCTCAGAAGGAATATTGCTACTACAATGGACCGTTGGCATTGCTTGTATATTTTGAATCAGCTATTCTAGAAGTGTAGAATACTGAGTTTTGTTTTGTCGTATCCGCGATAATACTCTAAAAGAAATTTTTAAATAGTGTTCATCATTCCATAGCCAAGTGTATCATCTCAAATGAGCTACAAAAATGGGTCATAAGATTGATAATCGATATCCCTATTTAGAAGAATCTGCAAATTCAAATTTTAAAATTAATCCACATTCACTCGAAATGAAATATAAGATTTGTATAGATTACCTATGCTAAGTTGTCATAGGGTGACCACTGGTTGGTAAGGCAGGGAACAGGTTCACCTTCAATTACTCTGACTTGAATGTTAAACATAGTATTTATCATCGCTTTATTTGCTGTAGGAGAAGCCACATATATAGTCATAACACCTTTCCAGTCAGTTTTAGTTTTTATTACTATACTACTGGGAACAATTTTTAAGTACCTTCAACTTCATATTATGCAATTCTATATGATATGAAAGTCTGGATGAAATTTTGAATTTGTGCGCTATGAAAGTAATAGGAATTTGTCCCTTCTTATAGTACCAAACTCCAAAGGGCATGTTATTAATTAGAATCAAGCTAAAGTGTTGAAAAACATTGCAAAGTATTAGGACAGTGTTTCACAGCACGGGCTTTATAAAGGATATGTCGGGTACATGTTGTGTACAGCTGTAGGTTACATGCCATTTATTTTAATGGAACCCTTGGGCTCTGCATGAAAAAATATTTTTGCATGCATCATTATTAAGTGACCAACTTTACGTTGGCTGTCCGTCTGTCTGTCTGTATACTTGTACATATGTCTGTCCGTCTGTCTGTCCGTTCGTGCGATAACTCGAAAACGGTTTCGAATTTTGAAATTATGTTCCTTAGTGGTAACTCATGAACGGTTCGGAATTCTGAAGTTCTGCTTTCACCAATAGATGCATCATTGGTCATTGCATCATTGCAGACTAAACACTGTCTATAGTCATTATGAAACTTCCGGGTGACGCCATGTAGCGCCCACAGGTCTTCAAAAAAACCCATCAGAGGTAACTCAGTAACGGTAAGGAATTTTAAATTAAGTTTGTAATTTATTTATTAAATTTATAAATTTGTAAATTTATTTTAAAAATTTGAAATTATGTTTACACTAATCGGTTTCTCATCTCTAAAGATACCATGCGAATGATTTTGGGGCTTCCAGATTAACGGGGTCAAAGGTCACGTTGGTGTATCTCTGGTATTTGTGGAGCGATTGTCACCAAACTTTGTATATAGGTTGCCTTTGACCTACCCTCAAAGTTATCAGTTTGAAGTTTGACGCCCTAGGTCAACGGACTCAAAGGTCATATAGGTGTTAACACAAATCAAGCTATTACTTCGTCACTTTGTTACTATTACTTTGTAGGTTTATTAAGTAGTGAAAGCTACTTATTGGTGTTGATATTGGTTTTGGTTTTATTTAAAGTGCTAAAACGTATCAGTAAGTAATAACACCACAATTAGTTAAAGTTTGGCCAAGTAGAGCAAGTTTATAAAATAACGTTGTTGCAATAACATTCTTTACTATGACTATTACGCGTGTTAGAATTCCTCGTTTGCTTGTGTACTACATCCTAAAACCAAACCACAGTCAAGTAAATTCAACACCGCACCGTTTCATTCCTGTTAGCAAAGCTTCGCTCTTGTTTGCATGACATAGAGTCAATAGATAGAGTCATGAGAATGCGTAAGTGCGTAACGTATTACTCGTTTGGCTAATATTGTATTAGATACGATTAACAGGTGCAGCTGTCTTGGGAAGCGGATCCCCATTCTGATTTTAACATTTTATACTGGTTCCCAAGGGATCCCAATCGGTCTCTTACGTCAGGAGCCTGATTAGGCTCCCTGGGAGACTGCCTGTCCATAGACTGACTGGATGTGGTCTGTTTTTTTGTAAAAAAGAAGAAGTTGCCAATTAACTTTTTAATGTCTATTCTAACATTACATACCTCAATATTTATTAAAATATGTTAAGCTAAATATATTAATCTGCTGCATGAGCTTACTCCTAAAGCAGGTCACGCTAAGCAGTCATGTCACGGTGTGGACAGACATGTGCATGTATTATGGAATATTTATTGACGAGTTAGTAGGTTTTGACTTCAATGCAATTGCATATTTCCTATGGTTTTTGATATCAGTGAATTTTTAGTTATTTTTCTGCCTTGTTACTGGTCGCTGCCAAAACAAGGCTTGTACGCCCACTACAAGAAACAAATAAATTCCTGCATGAATTTTTTATGAATATCCTTTTTGTATGCTTATCTGTTGTTTTTGGATTGTGGAGTGCTGAAAATATAAATAAAAGAAAATATGTCTACCCAGACATTGACGACAAACCTACCTGTTAATTTTAAATCGCAAAAACAGTTGCAAAATTTTCCCTGAACAGGATCTGTCTAACTGCGTCAGCGCAACTATTGAGGAATGGGACTACAGCTGGACCCGGGTACCATTACAATTACTACCAGTATACAGATACTCATATCATACTACTGATTTACCCATACGCATAAACCGGTGTGTTATAATTACTCAACCTCATCATCATTAGCAGGGTTGTTAGTTATCACCTGCCCACGGCCCACAGACAGGGAATATACTACCATATTTAGTCCTGGCACTATGAACTTCAATATGTTTACGAATACATGAAACGAAATACTTTAAACCAGTTATACATGCATATTTTGTATATTTTACATTTTAACTGCATAAATGTATACACTATATATTAACGCATATTTTCATAAAAGCTCTACATTATTTAATTAAATGCTTTGGTAGTTTCGTTGCATAAATGCATGTAAGACTTATCGCTGCATAAACTGTCGGACCGGACCTTGCTAATGTGAAATGAATCCTCAATAAAACGTAGCGGACGACTCTTCATAAGTAACAAAAACGTATGCTTTGATTAGAAAAAAACTGGTCTTATTGATTTTCTTCCTTTACTTGTAGTTTAAAGTCTGTGAATGAATATGAGACAGCACACTTTTCTGGTTTTAGTTAAATTTTTATTTCGGTTTTATGTATCGTTGATTTTGAGAAAATGGGTGAATACTGAATAATGAACCGAGCCGTACAACTGTTGTTGGTGATTACGCAAAGAATTTTGTCTCTTCGTAAGTTGTAACACTTGTTTAACTATTGCTATGCCATTGCAACATACTGTTAATGTTAATTCCGACTTAGCCATCGATTTTTACCCAACATTTGTCATACCCGTGCTACAAGCTGATAACGCTTATAGGGAAACACTGAATTTCACCTCAAATTTTCACGTTAAAGCTGATGCTAAAGTGGTTGTCTGGTCATCAATGCACTGTTAACAATGCATTTTCGCTTAATTTTAAGTTTTAGTAGCAGAGTGGCTTTATTTAATATGGCCTTATTTCAGCAAACACACATTTCTGTGCAAAAATTTATTTCCGGATAGTGATTTGTGCTACACATATACTCCCCAACGCACATGTTTATCAATTTCACTATTTCCATATTAGCACGCAACTTGTCTTAGGTTCATCTTACTGGACGCTAGAGCCCCCTTTGAGAAATTCTTTTCACTTGAGCATAAGAGGTAGCTGACAAATGTGTAAGTATGAAATGCTTATGGTGGAGTGCGCTCACGTCGTTGTAGATTTCTTTGTTGCTTGTGCCAGTTTTGTATCCAATTTGCCAGACAATGTTTAAAATAATATGCACAGATGAAGTGAAAGCCAGGGAGGTATAATTCTCGGTGCATAGTAGTCTGCACCAGAACCCAGACAATCCTATTGGATTCCGCATTAATGCACAATGTAAAAGAACAAGAAATAAGAACTGCAATGACCACATATTAGTACAACGTTGAGTAAAACAGCAAGTATAGAATTTATTATTATCAATACTAGTTACAATAATACTGAGTTAGGTTAAAATGGTGTACAATCATGAAAAATGCTAGGTTCTATAATCCCCAGCCATTTCTGACGATAAATTATACTCCATCGGAAATAAACTAATTCTGTACACATATACTTACTGTGGGAATATTTTTAACTGCTTTTTGTTAACTCTATTATACTACCCAAAAATTTGTTTTTGTAAATATTTTTGTCGGGAAGAACTAATGGTACTGAGTGATGACGACGAATAATTAATAGTCAATATGTAGTAGCATTGCATATGAGTTAAAATTTATTAACACAGTAAACAGATACTGATAGGACAATACGAGGATAAACATTACTATTAACACTATTCTTTTTTCATTTTACGTTAACATTCCATTGAGTAATTTCTTACAAAACATATCAACATCATAAACACACGTATTTGCATCGATACCGCCAATTTGCACTTTTACTCGCGTTTATCTCATTTAAGAATAAACATTTTACGTTTTACACCATGTTTCACCACAATATCCGGTGCAGTAGGATAAAATCTACAGAAAAATACTTAGGCCATTTTTGCTACAAGGACATTGACTTCATTTTTGTCATCACCTCTTCTCTTCTATTTGCTTGACTATATATATACACACATACATATATATACCTATATATAACAGCAATTTCACACTTAAATTACTATAAAGGATAAAACAATTTGGCTAAATTATTAAAAACTCGTACCAAGGTTACTCATCAATTGAGCCTACGTTAAAAGCATCATCATATATAGTTAATTTTTTAATCGCTCTACGCTGAATGTGTCTACAATGCAACATATTACTAGAACGGATTCATTTTCAGTGATGGGGTGGGGAATTAAATTTTAATATTTTATGTTTATCCTAGAAACCTTCATTCTAGTTCAAATTTTGTGGTTTGTGTGTATGTGTACGTGTGTGTGTATGTGTGTGCGCTGGTTTAATATGTATTTCCATTACAGTTTTATACAATCAGGGTTTCATATGTAACTTTTGATAGAGTACTGTTCTTAACATATAGTCTACTTTACATTATACAGGTATTTTTATGTGTGAATCTTTATATAGGTTTCACAAATTTAGCTTGAAAGTTATTTTGTATGTGGCTAAACAGGGTTAGGTATACAAAGTTTTATGGTACCTTTAACAACGCGAGAATATTTACGTTTATAACCTTACGTTTAGTATTTTCCAGCTGCTAGACAATAGGAGAGAATTTAAAATCCCAATTGCGTCGTTATCGCAAGAGTTAAATTTGTTGTCATCATTTGTCACTTCTCAAAATCAATCTCATCTCGTTGATGAAAAGAAAATGGCTTGTATTTAAATTGTCAACGAACTTCATACACACTAGCCAGATGGACAAAGGATGATCATAGCGATAACAGCTATACGGTGGTTAATAAGGAAGGTGGATTGTTTCAGGTATAATAGTAACGTGACGAGGCAAAAGAATGTAGCATTAAAGACCAATATCTGTATATGAAAAGGAAGTAGTGAGAAGAACTACTTTAGTAATTATCAGAGAAAAAATTCTAAGGATAATCTACAACGCTAGTTAGAATTTCGATATATTTTCTAAACGCTAAAATTTCTTACTAACGACAAACTTGATATTTCAAACAATGAACATTTTCTTGATCAATCAACAATCACAACGGGTGAGTGGTTGGGTAGTTCAGTGAAAAGATCAAAGTATAATTTTGTTTTTCGTTCTTTAATTACTTTACAAACTATCAATAATGAATTTTTTAGCTGCCACCTGTTTAGTTACAATGTTGCCATCATTATTATCGATTCAAAGAAACTACCTTTATAAATTAGCAGTACACGACATTTCATGAATTAGGTTTTGTATATATACTTTAGATACTTTTACCTGGCTGTAAAATAGTAATGGTAATTTTTTAAGAGAGTTGTCGTCGCATATTTATATACCAGTTACAGTAGTAGCTGTAGTAATAGCGGTTAAAATGTTAAAAATGTCGCATTTTGGTTTCCTTTAAACTCGACCACACCAAGATGTCCACGAATTTCATTATTATCCGCTGTCGTTTTTCCCTTCGTGGTGATCACAAGACAGTATCCAGCATTTCCAAAGACTGAAGAATTCTCTCGTCCCGGCAACACCACTCGACTAACTCATCAATAGTTACGACCCCGTCATGATTCAGGTCGATTTGCTGTAAATAGGAAACAGCAAAGGCAAAATAAGATTTAAAAAATGTATATTGTAAGAACACTACCCAGCTTTTACAGCAAGCAAAAGGAAACACAATTGGTGGCGTGTATTTACAGTGCGTTTTCTTTCCCTAGTATCCCCTTTTTCATGTTATCTTTTTTTAGAGTAAGCTTGATTTTATTTCACTTTTCATCGCTGTTATTGATGGCGGGAATGGGGCATGGACATGGCTGTAGAGCTTGCTGCTACAACAACTATTACTGCTACTACGACTGCCATATTTATAACAATAGCGATGGTGCAACTGACTGACTGAAATAGAAATGGAAGTAGGTACTCACATGGAATATCTTTTCCACATGCTCCCTGGCCGAGTTTTCTTCAACCTGGGGCTCAGTGTGATGACCAAGCATTTCATAGATGGATGTTACCACTTTCAGCATCTCATTTTCGGTAATCAGTCCATCCTTATTCAGGTCATATAGTCCAAAAATCCACTGCATTTTCTCTTGAATGGTGCCTCTTGAAACTTTTGATAGAATACCGAGGAACTCCTGGAAAATCACCCGAAAAAAGGAATAAGCACAAACACACACGGCTTACTACAAGAGACGCCCATTGAGGAACCAGTAAAGAGAAATGACTTCTGTCGTTAATAAAAAGCACAATGGAAACACGCACAACGACTGCTGCAAAAACATAATATCGTCGTCCTCATAACCATCCTCATCTTCATCACTATCATCTTTTTAAGTGCATGCTTTTTATTTTCTCAAATTCTTCTCAAAATCTCTTTTCCTTTCTCCCTTCCTCTCCCTCTCTCTCTCTCTCTCGCCAGACGCTATTTCCTCACCAGCATATGCATATCTCCAGTTACAAGCACGAAACCTTTTATGCCCTGCTTCACTGCTTCGCTGATCACATCAACTTCATAGGAAATTAAAAATTAAATTAAAAGCTAACAACGCACAATTGAGTAACGGCACGACTTCTACTCCGCTTTCAATCTCACTTTTCTGATTATCTCAACTTTTTATAAACCCACGCGTCGTCATTAATAAAGCACGCAAAAGGAGTCCAACACGTTCAACTCTTTAAACTGTGATTAGTAACTTTTGCATGAAAGCCATAATAGTATTTACCAAAAACGGATACACGCTTTCCTCGTAATTCCAACTCAATTTTGTCCCCAAAATAGTGAAAATTTCTCGTTTATTTATTAACCAATGTTCGGTTAGGAATCACGCGCTCTTGGTTATGCCGTACTACTACGTCGTTGGAATTACGTAGATTCTGTTTTCTACTCTACACTTTCATACCTAAAAAGTATTCTTGCACACTTTTGTTTATAAATAACAAACGGTTCTTGTCAACATTTTTCGGTATCTTTGTCTCCCATAAAAATGCTAACGTGTACATTAAAAGGTGCACAAGTACAGATATATCCAGTATTACAGCCGTTAAATAACATGTGAAAGTTGAACCGAAAATAGAAGAATAAAAGTGTTTGCAGCAAGCAACTACCAGTGATTCGTTTTTATTTTAGGGGGTAATATGTTAGCTTATTACTGTATACGCATTTGGCTTTCAACATTTGAATTTAATATTAAGTAGTCTGGCTTTTGTATGGCACTGCACTAGCCTGTTACACACTTTTTGGCACTTTTCCTTCCATATTGCACTATATCAACAAAAGGTAAGCTATTTACAACTGTTTCCTCTCGTGGTTTTCTCTCATCCCTGTGGTTTTTTCAAAAAATGGCTTACAATATGGTGTAGTTGCGTCTGTTTGTTAATAACACGGAATCATTGAGTTATTAATGGTGGATGGGTGGGTGATGGTGCTGATATGGTGACTTGAGTTTTGTAGAGTTCCCCTATTCACTTTGTCGTACAAAATTATATAAAAAACCTTTTTGTTTCACGCAGCAAAGGAAACGTGCATCGAGCACACGGGCGGACCCATATCCACTCAACAATCCAACGAAAGACTGTTGAAACTTTTCTAATTACTGATTGCTGTACTTGATAATAAATTCATTTTTATTGGCCAAACTCATCGTCATCGTTCTAATCAAGATAAGGACAGAATGAGGTTTCACAATAAAGGGAAGAAAAGAGCGCACACTGATAAAGAGAGCAGGGAGAGAGGGAGAGAAAGAGTTACGCGGAAAAGTAGAGAAAGGGAAAGAAAGGAAGAAAGAGAAAATTTTTATGAGCCACTAATAGTAAAAGTCAATTTGTAACTTTTTCATGGCTCGTGGTGCCGCTGCCACTTCTATTAGAGGAAAGGTAGGTCCATGGTTTTAACGGAGCATGGAAGGTTGTGATGTATTATGTGCTCGGTTGGAAAAATAAACCGGCCAGAGGGAGAAAGAAGAGGAATGAAATGAACCAGTGCAGCTCGTAGAGTCTGCAATTAGAGCAGTCAAGAGGATAACTAGTCAAGTACTTTGGTAATACGGTTACAAAAAAGTTTACGTTGGCTACATTGCTCCCATGAAAGCAGTTTGGCGATTTTTACGTGTTGTTTTGTTGTTTTAAAAGAACTACCACTATTGCATGCTTGAATACTAAACTTACTCAAATGATAATTGATACGAAGGAGTTTAAAAAAAATTTATCCAGTGCCTTTCAAGGTTAGGTTCCAATAGCCATTATTACAGCGAAATAAACCTTGGCAACTTTCTAGTTTATAACCAACACACGTCATGATTTTTTCAGTGTAGAGAACACAATTTATCTAGTGGTGCCCCAGGGGTGCTGAAACTCCTGCGGGATTAATATACTACAAGAATCCTGTCTCACGTTCTTACACTTGCCCCATTGTATAATCAAGTTGTGCTCAATAAATTGGGAGGGCGGTACCATTCTTAATGCTATTACAGTTCTCCCTGGAGGTGAGGGTTATTATTACAACATTCTTGGATCTAATCTAAAGGAGTAATAATAAGTTATATCGTGGTAAAGCACCTACCCCTCATTGCATTGTGTAGTGTTACTTTAAAAAAAGTATATTGTGGTTCTACTTAATTAAATTGTTCTTATGTTTATACTTTGTATTACGTTACTCCCCTTACCTCGAAACTGATTTGTCCTGACGAGTTTTGTTTGAGTGTATTGAAGACATAGTGAGCATATTGCGTAGCATCTGGAAAACATTATAAAAACATACGTGCTATAAGAATAGATTCATGTTCGTACCTACCATTGCGAAAAGGTTTTGGAAAGGTAACACAAAACTTATCAAACTTTTTCTTGAGGTCAACCAAGAAAAAGGTTGCAAAAAGATTTTCCCCCCTAAAAATTCCCATTAAGAGTTATCTTCACGCAATGAACATTATCGTCTCCCACCGCCTTGTCGTTTTTTCATCGCGTATAACTGCTTGAAGGGAAAACGCTATTTGGAAAATCGACATCCAAGAAACAAAACTTTTGGCCTTACCGCCTTGTGGAAAGAACTGGGCAAATATATCCTTAAATGCATCTTCATCGACAAGACCCGTTGGGCACTCCTGCAAGAATATACGAGAAAAAAAAACATACGTAAAGTATACACACTACCAAGTTTTCAAGTAAACGAAGCAGTTAGAATTTATAAACCAATAAAGCTTTTTTTTGTAGATAAACCTGTTTAAATCCGCGATAAATCAGCTGGATTTCCTTTTTCGTAAATTTGGTTGTTTTGGCAAGTTTATCTAACTCCTCAGGCCGGTATCGCGTCACGTGAAGATTCAAATCATCGACATCGTCCTCTGTGAATACATTGTTGGGAACTTATTACCTTAATTCATTCCTTAATTATTTGCACCACTTCATTTCTATCCTCGAACTAACTACTCGTGGTGTAAGCCAGCAACAGATCTACGCTTTGTTAAAGCCATACATATGTAAATGTACTTTACTTTGCCAAGAGTGTTAGTTAGCATGTTTCTACGTACTAAGTAATGCTGCATTACAGATGCTTTTTAATTTTAGCGTTGCATTATTTGCAGACGTTTTCACTTTAGCTTTTGTCACAAACTGGAAACTATGATTGCTTTTACGTTACAGAGGACACACTGAAAGCAAGGCAGAAAATTACGAAAGCCGAGGCGCATACTAAGATGCACACTTGGACCTTTGAAGACAGACAGGTTGATACAAGTAAAGCACTTCTCGCACAGAAATGTACGTGTGATCATAATTGCAAAAAGCTAGCATAATGACTGGCGCGGCGCAGGAGAAAGCTGTTACTCTGTCAAAGAATTTGGTGGTGGTCGCGCTGCCTTTCTTCGTTTTTGTCGCTTGTGCTGCGTAGTTTTCATGAAAGCCACACAACCAAAGAAGAATGGAATGACCGACAAACGCAAAAAGGGTGTAGGAATTTGACTGAACTGGGTGTAGTGTGTAAAAAAGAGAGGAAATATTGAAGAGAAAGAAAAGTGGAAAATAGCGTAGTAGCAGTAGTAATGATGGTGATGGGAAAAGTAGTTGTTTCTTTTCTTTGAACGGCTTCGTACAGAAAGACCGTTAGCTGCCAACATGATAAATAGGCGTACTTAACGTTATAAAGCTCTTTTACCAACAACTGCCTTTGAGAGTTGTTGTTCCGCAAAGGAAAAGTGATTCGATCCAGGGACCTCGTTCGTTTTTTCATGCTCTTTTTCACTTTGACATTAGAAAAAGAGGGACTATCGTCGTGAAGTCTTTAACTTTGTTTTGTTGGTTGGGTTATATATTAAAGTTGGTATAAGTGCAAGATAAACCGCCGAAGCGCTAACGACTGTGATAATGACGTTAATGATAGATATTGCATTAAAATACTAAATTTAGTGGACTAAAAAGCACCTACACGCAGAGTGTATGTATATATTTATAACCAAGCTGCATAAATTTTAGAATTTATGCAGCTTGGTTACAAAAAATATATCAGCGTTCATTTTACGAAAAAATGCTACAAAAACGGTCAATGCTTAACCAGGGATACAAATCAAGTTCAAGGTATGTGTCCCCGGGTTGTTACGCTTCTACTACGGCATAACAAACATAATATATGCTAACCTTTTCAAGTGTTACACAATAAGGTTGTGCATTAATATATTTAGAGGCGGAATAAAGCAAAGCGACAAAGTTTTATGTTTCTTATGAGTTTCTTTAAAATATCGTGCGCATAAATGAAGTTGATAACACACAGAAAATAAATTTGCCATAAGCTCCATGGTCGTTTCTTGAGTGATTTTTCAGAATCCTTAAAGATAAAACCGAACCTGAAAATCATGAGTATCATATATGCTACACAATTTTTTTTGTAAAATTCACATTGACGTCCAATTAAAACTAATTGTCAATTTCGTCATTAGTCGTTGTTAGTAAAACTAGTAATACCTAAGTGAAGTATGACATTGGTAAAAAAATGTAAGTACAGTAACAGGGCACCTTTTAGTAAACTTTTTCCCACTACTAAAATTATTTTATATTCTGCATCATGTAAACTAAATTGTAAAAGGGCTCTCCTTGGATGCCTCGGGGAAATTTCTAACGTAATTTGGAAGAGTTTATGTGTTATTGTGAGTATGTCTGAAATGACTTGAAAGATACGAAGGTTAGTTCGCCTCATGGGAGACACACATTACCCACTAGTTACGCGAAATGTAAATGGGATAATTGTTACTGTGGTTAGAAAAACGATAATTCATCCCTACTATAACCATAGTTTAATTATTGGGGAAAAAAAGCGACGATAAAACGTCCCTGTATGAAAAATATAAGGACGATAAATATTCAAGGGTAGAAACAAGAATCAACATATTTATTCGTGTTAAACTTTACAAATAATACAAACTTTCTACTCTT
>JAHZNB010004665.1:0-13275 GCA_027744295.1 Callyntrura guangdongensis
GCAGACAGTTTTATTTGAGGAGCATATTATTATTATGCAGCCAGAAATTCTGAAATTACTGTGCTAGTCACAGAAATACACTCTCGTACCCAAGTGGTATAACATCAACTCATCATGAGTCATAAAAACGAAAATTATTCATTCAAATGCCTTTTTCTTCACTTTTATGCATCTTTGTGTTTACTTAGGAAACACATGTACGCTCATGTTACTACCCCATGTTTCTGATCGTATCACTTGGTAAACAAAACTTTTTTGTGCTTTTTTGTTTATACGCCTGTTGATGTACTAAATAGGAAAGCGAAAATCATAGGTAGATATATTAGTAACCTGTATGAACGTTCAAAGGCATATTTCCCGTTATTTTACTTCTAGCCCTACACAGGATACACACGTAACTAGGAAAACTGTTCATATGTGATCGAATATTGTTCACAAGGTTTTATTTTATGGATACACAATAGATTTTATGAAAATAAATAGTTCATGTGTTGTTTAGTCCCATTCCATTGTTTGCGACAATGTAGTTTCATCAACCTGACGACGAATGACCAGGAAAATACAGCCAGTTTCTTTTATCATTTAAACAAAGTACAAAACATCGTACAATCCCTGGGCTTTTCTTTACCTGAATTTGTGCAATAGCTCAGGCATTATCATCGGCGCTGTCACTGTCACCAATGAATAATTTATCATGCTATTATTATACTTCCACTGCCTCAACGACAAGACAAGCAGCTTTTATATAGAACTGTCATTACATTACATTACATTACTGTCACAAAAGCAATGGGACCGATTGATCAAGGTCGGAAAACAAACAGAAAACGACTGTGTATATATGTATCCTCACACGCAAACATAAAGGGACCGGAAAAATGGATTTTAAAATAAAATTACACCCACTGGAATGAGCAAATTTAACAGTCAGTTGCAAACAGTTTTCCTGAAAGCGCGATACCGGACTGGGTTTTTGTTGTTTTCAAAAAGGGGGACAAAATTGGACATTCATTCTACTATTATTATTATCAACATTATTTTATTACAACTGTGGTGCTTTACCAGAAACCCAGATTTTTTTTGCGTTTTCCAGTCTCCCAGTACTGCTTGACTTGTAGTGAGACCCCGTCGTCACTATCACCGTTTTCGTCGTCATCGTTGCCAGCGCAAACATGTGTCTTTCTGCTTTCTTAACTACAATATCGGGATTTTGTCGAAAGAAAGTTGGATTGTCAGTGTAACTGCTGGTGGTATGTTATTATTATTTGGTTGTTTACTAGCCATGTGCACACTGTGGCTGCTTTATTGTACATATGAACATGAATAACTGGCCGTTTCTCTCTCTCTCTGCAACAAAGTCCGTTGCTATATACCAGTCTACAAACCATTTGAATTTCCAATCCTATTCATCGACCAAGTACCGACAACTATAAAAACAGTCTACAAACGGTTTGACTATAATACTACACGCTCACGAGTTCCCGGTTTTCTCCTTGTGAATCCTACATTAAGAGGAGGAGTCGTTGTATCGTGTACACGCATTATTATAATACATTATATTTATACCTATCAACACACGAGTTTTTGAGACAAGTTCACCCGTAAAAATTGTAACAAGTACTTTCAACTTGCCTCTGCACACATACACAACGGCTATTACTGATATTATACTTCTGTGTAAAAAAGAGAATCCACTTCAAGTAGAGGAAGAGACTCATAAGAGCTCTCTTCTCAGCTTGTAGGAAAAATATACAATATATCCTCTTCTTTTCTGAAAAAATGTCGTCATCATCGTCGTCATTACCATCATATTCTAATATTGTATCTATCTAGCAGTAGTATACCACTGTAAAATGGATAGCAGTTGTGGCGATACACACCAGTAGTTAATGTATCTTCTGTTGCCAATCCAGTTCAATGATGGGGATGATGATGGTTGTTGTTTCGTTGCATCCCGTCTCTCTTTTTCTCTATCATTGCTTCCTTCCTTCCTGAACAAAATGCAAGAAAGAAACGTGCTGAATGTGTGTTATTGTTCAGCGTTGTCGTTGTGAAAACCATAGCGTCGGCACCACGCCACCATCACACACGGCAACGGCATACAAAACATACACACGAAATCGAAAGAAAACGTGGCAGGACGACCAGACAGACACACGTTGTTTGTGTGTATTTCTTTTCAATGTATTTTTTATCTTTACAGAGACAACATCACTTCTTTCTTATTACCGTGTGAAGAGTAAAGAAAAGAGAAAAAGCATTGACTACTTAAACGTTAAATGGAGATTTACAGATTCTCTCTTCCGCTTCTCTCTCGTTCTCCCTTGTCTTATTGTGCTGCCTCGTCGTCGTCGTCGTTTTGTACTCCTGTTTGAAACCATTTTATCACATTTTTCTTTTGTATTCAAGGCTGTAAGCAGACTTTGTCTAGTCAAGTTGCATCATCATTCCTCATTCTTCTCATCATCGTCGTCATCATCATCGGCATCACCGTCCTTTTCTGTTTTCTTTGTGCAATAGCACATAAAATAATAATTTTGCAGCATAGCTATTGGCAGAGTCCGTTAGATGGGAAATATGTAGCCGAGCTCAACTGTACAGCGCTGTGTATTTCGAAATGTATTGTGCCTTGTCGATAAGTATTATAATTGTATCGGAAGCCGTCGCGGAAACAGCATCATAGATGCCTTGCACGAGGAAAAGCGACTACATCATTACTAAACCACATTTCCACTAATTGCAACTAATTATCAGAGCTTATAATGGGAGAGGACAGCCGGAGATAGATCTGTGTTATACGAGAAATGTACAATGGTGGTGGAAGAAGAAGAGGAAAAATCACATTACAACCTTCATTTATTTCATTTTAGCAACATTCCTCGTCAGTTGGCGTTTCACTCTGAACGACAACGCACATAACGTAGAGAGAGAGAGAGAGAGAGGAAGAGAAAGAGGTAACGGACAAGAGAGATAAATAGATGAAGAGAGTAAAGCAATCGTAGTAATAAATAATAATGAGGGAGATGGGAAGTTTATTTTAAAAATTCCACTTTATCATCTTTTACCATCATAATCGTCATTATCATTACACTACTCAGACTATCAACATCATCATCAAAAAAGCTTTTTTTGTTTGTGTTAAATGTGCCTCGAGTCGAATCTCGTGTGTCGGTGTTGTTACTTTGTCAAATAGACAAAATTCCTAGTGTTGCTCATCATCAACTCGTCATCATGTTTCGTAAAAAATGTACATATACATATATATTTTGCAATTTGTAAACAGAAAAAAGTATGCAAATGAGACGTGGTGTCAGTGTTGATTTAGCAGGATGATGAGAAAAGTGACCTTCTAGCAGTTTCAGACTTTGTCGCTTCTTGTTCTTTGCATTTTATCTTTTCGCGCCAACACGAAAAATCCTCCACATACTGTCATAATTAGTATGACAGTGACAAAAGGTTGTAAATTTTCATATAAACAGTATCACTATTACGAAGACTCTGTGAATTTGTTGGGAAACTGTTGGAAAATTCTCTGATGGAAAGAAGACGAGCATACTCTAGCGCGGTGTTTCGTGATTCTTTGGTCGTGACTGGTGACACATGTGGTCCGCCTCACAGGAAAAACTACACGTGTGTTTACTCTGTTGAGCACTCTCTACTCTCTTCATTACCGGAATACCTAGTGTACAGCAAAGAATCCTTTTAATTCTCTTGAGGACACCAACAGATGTGAATTGAAATTAAACAATTTATTTTCTTTTTCTCTCTTCATTTTGAAGAGTTCATTAATTTTAGTAGTACACACTACTTACATCTATTTGACTGGTACAATTCAGCCGTGTTTTTTTGATGCAACGACGAGGTTGAAGTGACGGACTACAACAATTGTTGTAATGATCATCATTATTATTCTGATGAAGTTTACCAAGTTTTTGTACTAAATAATCTTTAGGTAAGAGCATTTATAAAGTACAGAAGAATTGTGTACGACCGACTTGAGTTTGAACAAGTTTGAGAAAACTCTCACCAGCTTCTTGAAACACTTTTTTTTATAATTCCCTTTTCATTATACTTTTTTCCTTTTTCACTTTCCCCGCTTCGTCATTATCTTGTCCTGTTTCCTTTTACTATATACACGCTTGAACTCAATCTTTCTCATTTGCAGACACTATTAACAGCAAGGCAATTTTTTGAAAAAAAGTAGATAACTATTTTTCCAAAGGAATAAGCAAAAATATGATGAAAAGATAGGAAAAATATGACCTCCGGCATGCCATTCTTTCCTTCCTCTTTTATTTTTCCTTTTAATTTATACCATCAGTTGATAGCGCAGTAGTAATAATAGTAGTAGTGTCCCTATTGTAGGAGTTGTTATAATAGGGCACAACGTAAAAACACAACGCCTACAAATGAGACAAAGATCATATCTAAATATAAATAAAGCAATTTGTCCTACAATTTTTATGGCGTTTTCCGCTTTGTGACGAGGAATAATAATAAAAAGTTGTAAATCCTCGAGGGAAAAATGTAATGGTATGGCCAGAGTTGCAAAGTTTACTTGGTTTGTTTGTATATAGTTAGTAGTCATTCTCTCAGTTTTTTCTCGTCTCTCTCTTTCTCACACACTCTTGCCCCATATACTGTGCAACTATAGACTCACTACTGGTTTGTTGTATAGCTCACACGCTCTCCCTATTTGATTCATTTTGACCGTCATTCTCCTCCGTCTCTTTTTGTCACCGAGCAGCAGCGCCGTATTTGCCCGTGCCTTTGTTTGTTCATTGTACAGCAGTGATTTAAAATGCACAAGCTAAACTTCTGTAGACTGAAGTGCGTGTGTATGTGTGTTTACTATGTGCCGTATCGACTGGCAGGAATTCTTGCTGATGAGATGACGACGGAAATGACGATGACATGAATGCAGTGAACTGCTATTCATAAAAAGACCTAAAAAGCTGTACAGAAATCAAAATAGGAATGTGATACCATTTCCTATCCTATAGATACTCGAAATTTCACAATATTATTATATTTGGCGTGAGTACTTTAAAAGTTTGACTGTTTTTTACTTGTGGTACATAACTACTTGACTTTTTGCACATTGACGTCATTCGATTTATAGCTGACGACAAAAGTCAAGAAGATAACAGCCCGGCAAGCCGGTTTACTGTCGTTTGCTCTTAAAATTAAACATTGCGTTTTTATTTTGGGAGCCATAAAATTATTTTTTTTTTATCAGAGAGAAAGAATCAGTGATTTTTTCACTAACCAGTTTAATCATTGTGCTTAATCTGATGATGTCCTACGACGACTTGGTTGTCATCATCGTGTCGTGAAGGAAACTGTTTCTCGTTTATATTGGATTTCTGTCATCATCAATACCAGTCGTCGTTGTCATTACACACATGTCTTCATTTCTTTCTGATAGTGAGTTCTCAGAATGCTTGTTGGAAGTCGTAGAGGCACCATTAAGATGCACTATATCGAGATGAAATGATGAGTCAACTCTGAAAATGAAAGAAAACAAAAGAAAGAGTGGTGTTTGCAGTGTTCTCCTGACACAGAAGTGGGGCACTTAATTCCCCGTCACACAATCGGAAGACAATATTGTTTTTGTTTAATTGCAAGTCCAAAATAGAACACATAGACAAGTGCTGGATATGACATGGTTTCATCGCTACTGTGATAAAAATAAACGGAAATACTACATGAATGGACCTATAAATGATACGATAAAGACTATTTCTAGAGACAACGTTATAGCAACGAGGAAATTAAATAGAGCGAGGTGTTGAAACGGATTATTCATAGATTTTCTGCCTGTTGCCAACTGTTTGGTTGCCATTTGCTACAAAAGTGCGTTTTGAAGCGCACACGTATATTTCATCTAGAAAACAGCGAGCGCACGCACCTGTGCTACTACTTGTTGCCAAGATGGCGATGATGTTTAAAAAGTTTGGTAATAAAGAAAATGCTCCGACTTCCACTGCAGATAAAGACGACGGTGACCACCGGGGTGGCTACAGAACACACTTGATTTTTGCCGGGAAGCGGGATCCAGAAGGGGGTGGAGGTCACTCAAGTGTCAGTCAGAGTGGATCCCATTACTATTTGGGAGGTCAGAGTACCACGTCCTTTTCATCACATTCCACTCATCCCTTTGGTCAAGCCCAGCAGCTGCCCATTAGACCAACTAGCCAGGATAGAAGAAAAGGAAGTGGGAGACCACCAGGTCTGCCGCCTGATGAGGATTTTTTCAGACAACCCAATAAACAGGTTAGTCACACTTCCACACGAAAGTCAATTTTCTAATAACTCGCGTATTTTTTTAAAACTCGGTCGCTGATAAATTGTATGATAAAAAGTATGAGGGGAAAGAACGCCCTTTGCCAAGAGGAAATAACAGATATGTATTACATGTATTCTGTAGTTAAATCCATCTTTTTTCTTGGAGCCTTGCCCAAGTATTCTGCTCGTGTGTATGGCGTATGGCTAAATTAGCGAGTTTATTCCATTTGGCTCATAAGATATTCATGATGATATCAGGTTATCAAAGTGGGAACGGAAACAAATCTTCGAATTTAATAATAGTAATAATGTGGATGTAGTAGCAACAAAAACTATAAGAGCAATTCTAATAATCTATTTTATTAACAAGACATTTCGAAAAATATAAAGCGAATTTGTCAAGAGCAAGTGCTTGTCTCGCTGCTATCACTTGAAATGGTAGGGCGTCATAAACTGATTGTTTCAAAACTCGACAACTTATTATTTCTTCTTCAAAAAATGAGAAAGTTTTCGGTTAGTGGTTTTATAAATCGCACGTGTATTCCCTACCAATATGCTACACTGTACTCGTCGGTATTTTCACATAGGTACTTAGTCACATGTACCAATACTCGCACATTTTTTAGCGATGGCAAACCTTTTTTGGCATGAATTTATTTCACGCTCGTATTTTCACTGTTAGGATTAAGCCCTGGTTTTTTGTGGACTGGAGTCTGTGTTTAATACAGATGATTTTCCTTATCTTGCTAATCCGACCCTGTTTAATCCCTTAAGAAGAGATAAAAAGTTGCCGAGGTTTGATTATGGTCGAGGTTATATACACATTCCTTGAAATACCCAGGCATTTCATTTTCCACAGCTAATGAGTTCTTTCCCTGTCGTGCTGTATGCCTCGCTAGAGTTTTCATCTCTCTCTCCCTCTCTCTCTCTCTCTGTAAAATATTCTAGCTAGTGGTGCAAAACAAGAAGCAACATCTTCCCGCGTATATTTCCTGTCTTTATGCTTCATTTACTTGCATGGCACATTTCCTTTTTATGTTCTTTTAGTAGATCATATCGTGGCTTCGATTTGATCTTTGTATAAATTAAGTTTATCAAAGGCATGATCCATAATTTCGAATATTATTATTAAACAGCCGGAGCTAGGTACTTTATGCAATGTTTTTGCCGTCCTGACAACGAGCATAGTTGACAGAGTCATCCGCCGTGTTTTAAAATAACGAGTGGCTTGGCTAATGATCGTTACAGTCAATGATGTAGGCAAGGGCTACGGCAAAGTTTCATTAAAGACTGTGACAAGTGACAAGCGTAACTGAAGTACTGAAAATTATTTTTTTAAATTTAAACAGTGCAAACATGATGTGATGTTACGAACCAACGCATTTTTGTAGATTTTTAGGGTATAGGGTATTTTATAATTCACAAAACTGTCGAAAATAATAAAATATAAAAAATAGGAGCAGATAGAAGAATGTCTATTATTATCGACAATCACTAAAATTTAACCAAAGATCTTTATCAGAAACTAATTTTTAGCTTACGCTACTTTTCTAAATTACGAATAAACAGTAAACGTATTTCGCTTTGCCCGAGCTGTTCAAGTTTTTTAAAAGCTTACAGCTACAGCCATTGAATATTATTGGTATGTATCACTGTCAAAAAGAAATGCAAAACTATCATACATACGTACGTACTTCGTTTGGGTTTATCACACATGCCTGACGGCGGAAGCAAGTCAAATGCAAATGTTAGTGTCAGTCATTCAAACTTGTTCATTTTATTTATCTGTGAAAAACACTGATTAGCACCAGCACCACTTTCCTTTACCCTTTACTTTTTAGAGTTACATTGTATCTCTTTGAAATTTCTCTACGACTGCCTGCCTTAACCCTAAACGTCTCGCTTTCTCTGTTCGTTAGATGTTACGGCTATATGGCCACAGCAAATGTTTGCACACCGAGACTGAATGTTTGGAGTGTTGGATGTACAGTGTAAAAAGACAACTCTGCTTCTGGCCGTTTTAAATGAGAAATCAAATAAATTATTGTAAAAGCAGCCACGTTTTTCTTGCTTCTTCATACATAATAGCTCAATTTCTGTAGCTCTCTAGATTGTTTCAAGCTCCTATTCATCACCACCCTGTTATTTATCACACAGGCCAGTGGAGCACGCCACTTGGAAATAATACTTGGAAATACAAAGGCACATGGATTTTGCCCAATGATAAAAATAGCAGCGTTCGTTGGACTTGTCACATTGTCATATTTAAATTTGATTTTGTTACAACTTACAACCTGAACTTTTTCCCGTAGATTTCCTGCACCACCTTCAACGCAATTTAAAAGCGTAAACAGGCAGGCATACACGGATCGGATCCACTGTAATACAATTTCTTCTATCCGCGTTTCCCGATCTCGCTTGTTTAAACGCATTTGGTGGATTTTATAGATGTCGACGTGAATGGGTGGTGTACATATACTACCTAGCTTACATAATGTAATGGATGTGATGTTACTGATCAAACAGGAAAGGAGATCCTGTTATATTTCACTTTTGAATCACCTTACTATTATTATATTACCCCATCAGTATCACCAGCATCCTTCTACTCATCATCTTCATCAGCTATCCATCCATCCATACACCAGCCAGCAGTTCTTTTATTCCAGATATCCTTTTCACTTCCCCTTCGCCATCATCATCACATGTACAGCCAGCCTGACTCCTGTCCTGTTCTCATTTTACCATCATCATCAACAACAGCTATTGAATAATCATGTATAGAGAAGAATCTGGAGACCTAAACGCATACACAAAGAACGATTCGCAAGAGGATTAACAAATATTGAGTAAAGAATTGAATTGATGTTGTTATTCTTCAATTGAAATCGAGCAGACTACGATCCAATGGAATTTTCATCGAGTTTTCGTTTCGCCTCTTCTCTGTTCACAGTTTGTAGTCCATTGTTTACAGTAACGGCGTGCCTGGCAATGGCTCACGTAGTTATTCATGCTCATTTTTTTCATTTGCTAACATTTTCTTTGGGAAAATTGAAATGCCAAGCTATTTGCTTTTATGTATCGCATACCATTATCATCACCATTGGCATCATCGTTCGATGATGATGATGATGATATTATGATTTTTGGGATGTCTAACGAACAGAACAGATTCTTGTTGCTTGCATGGAGTAAATGGATGGTTCCGAGAAATCTGACACATTTTCATATTGGTGTACGAAAAGAAAGAGGAAACTCATTTTCCATTTTCCAAAATTTATATCAGAATACGGATATCTAATGAATACCGGGAAAATCTCTGATATTATTAAGGCGAGTTTCCGATAAGGTTAAATTCAATAGATTCACGCAACCTGCCCAGTTTTACACGAGTTCAAAAATGCTGACTAACCAGGTGCACTACAAGTATTATATTACTGCTTGCTAGCGAGAAACCGTTCCATGTAGGTCCGTGAACGACAAAGTGGCTCATAAAATTACACTATATTGTACCAAATTACATTACTTTATTGCTAGCTTTCACTAATGCTTTTTCCGAGAGTTTAGTTGATTTTTAAATAAAAATTGGAAAAGAGTATTGTTCTCAAAGAATTTTGGGTAAGGTGTAGCCGAATGAAAAGAAGCAACGAATTTAGGAATGTATGATGATAACTACTATCGTGCAAAAATAACTACGTGATGTTCGCTTATACAAGTTTTACAACCTTTACAATTGGAATTCATAAAAATATTATTAATTCCAAGGGAGAAGAGAGATACATATGTAACAGTATGTGGTGACTATATGGAAACAAAAATACAAAGCGCTGTCTAACGCTGTAAAGGTGGTTCGCGAGTATATGTAACGATATTAAATATGACGATGATTTGGCACCAGTTATGTAATGACCATCGTAATTTTTCAAGCTAGATACAGGGGGTAAACTATAAACTAGATGTTACGAGACAAAAATTTCAGAGGTTAACGGTGGTAGTAGAAAGTAGAAAAGTCATATAGCAATATTCCGGATTTTAACATGAAAAGCAAAGTATAATTGTATTGTGCGCAGTGAATCGGCTACCGGCGTCTTTTTTATAGGGAAGGGAAAGTTATCTTTATGAGTGATGACTTTCACTGGTGGGTCTGTTTTTATTCCCATTATAAGTTGTACCCATCCAGATATAGATAAAGATACACGGTTGGTATTGGCAGGGGACTTCCAGTAGGCATCAAACCAGCTTCAGTTACATTTCCCTATGCACACAATGCAAAGCCAAATTTTCTTCAAGTGAAAGTCTGAATTACATTGGAGCTGAATCTAAGAGTGTTGTCCGGATTTCCTATTCACGTTCTATTGACGATTATTTTTAGGAAATAATTTTTGAGCATAATGTAACACAGTACAGTCACACAGTACATCAGTATCAGATTCCCCAAAACCGAATTTTCTGTTTTGCATGTGTTATAGTGATTGCTGAATAGAAGCGTATTTTTTAATATGGCAGTTAGTGGTCAAACTCTTATCTTCTATATGCCAACTATTATGAAAAATACACATTTCTTCGTTTCGGTGTACGTGGAAATAGGGGAAATAATTTTTGACAAGGGAATAATAATAACAACCGTATAGTCCTGCCCGAATGCTTTTGGGGAATTGTATTCAACACGAAACGTAATTAAAACTAGAGTATAATATTCAAGCTTTGTTCTCTGTCATAATAACAACCGTATAGTCCTGCCCGAATGCTTTTGGGGAATTGTATTCAACACGAAACGTAATTAAAACTAGAGTATAATATTCAAGCTTTGTTATCTGTCACTATTTCAAGGCACATTAGATTTGTAAGAGCTATCATGCTATTTCTGATTTGCCACTTGGACTAGGGCGATAGTGATCATTACCGTTACTTCTTAATCTTTATACGTAGTAAATTTTACAGCCTTTGCGTTTGCTACTTTCATGTTTCTAATTTCATAGAAAGAATGACCTCGTCCGGATCTTTACGAAATTTATTACATAATATAATAGTAAAACAATACTAAAGTGAAGGAATAGCGCGACAGCGGTAAGAAAATGGGCAGGTCGGTTCGGTTATGGGGAGACAATAAAAGGGAAATGATGAAAATGGGAGAGTGGGAGAAGATAAAAAGGAGATGAAAATTATACTCATAAAATGTTAAGGAGGATGGGCCCTCATTTTTCATGACAGCATAAAGATCCTTTGCTCAAAGCCATTTAATGACTCTTGTGTAGTCGAAGTGGAGAGGCGTATTTTGGTTAACCACAAAGCTTTAAACACCCCAAATGCTCATTACCCATTAATTAGAAGACATCTCTCGCTTATATTTATCTATCCTTCTTACTAATATACCAAAAATATCATCTTGGACCATCCTCCAGTCAAGGTGATTCTGACAATACTGATCTTATGAATTTATCGTAGCATACGTAAATACCAAGTGCCATAAAGCATATTCATCAGCTCTCGCTTCCACTACAATGAAAATGAACCACAAGGTAGAAACGGCCGAGGTCCACAAAATCTTGGCATTTATGGTCGTCTTTTCCCTTGGTATTTTGAATAAAAGTGAAAGCCAATCGGCCCTCAGCCAAACACATATATACACCTTTCTTCATACCTTTGAATTACACACTACTGTTGACTGGACAAATAATACCTTGGCATTAAGAATAAAAGGGAAGAAAGATATTTATTGCTAACTACTACAGCAATACGAAATGCACACTCACATGTGGAATAACAAGTTCTGAAATGGACTTAAGCACATTGCAACCTTGGTAAAGCCCATCGGTCTGGCAGTCCATAACCTTGATCACTTCGAGTGAAATGTATGTCCGATGTGGTATGCAAAATAGGCTTAGTTCAGAATTAACGTACATAAAATGTTTGTTTACTGATAGCTCAATGGTATCAATAATCGATAGGCAGCCAATCCACTATATATATATAAATTAAATGTCCTCCTGAACGAATTTGCATTAAGCAACGCAATCAAAGATTTGTCGGGTACACATTACATAGGTACCCTAAAGCCACGGCCACTATAATAATGAAATTGTAATAATGGAATTGTTTTTATGACCCTTTGTGGGTCCGGTTTTGCACAGCGTGGTATAGTATTTATGTAAGAACAGAACACGTAGTAAATTACAGCGTTTTTCTCGCCTTTATAAGAAACCTAGTAAGAAAGAGATGAACTACATTTTCCATTGATCCCGGCACCTAGATACGTTGAGATAGGACCAATAGTAAACACCACCTAGAATTTCGTATAGTGCTAGCAAGTTGCACAAAATGCTATTTCCACGCATTTTTCATTTTCCTTCTGTGGCATATAAACATTCTTGCCGACGATGCATTCAGTTATACCACTGCCGTGCATGTAGTAGACAAAGACATGAAATACCTACGCTCTTGCTTTGGACACATGCCGAAACGACAAGAGAGCAACTTTGTTGAATTGTTCAACTTAACCTATATTGTTTTTACCTGTTCTACGAAGTCTACTGACTTTTTTTTGTTGTTTTCTCGGCCTACATATTATATTCTTGGCTGCTGGAATATTCTTGTGTTACAGAAAACTCAAAAGGAGTTGGGGGTGTCTATTGATTAGTATCTAATGTCAAATGTAAAAAATTATTTTCCTTTGACTATTTGTGTGTGGACATAAAAAATTGAATAATACTGAAATCACTAAGAAACAGCTAGTTGAGTTATGATCAAGGTAAAAACGCATGCATCATTCCAGTCACTCCATCATCTTTTTTCCTTCCACCAGTGAGACGTTGGTGTTGGCTGTAATAAATGATTCATATGTAACATGTAACAAAACATTACGGATTATTTCGATATAACATAATCACGATCATTGCATTGGTAGCACTGCACGAATAGAAAGCAGTCACGACCAGCCATGCCATCACTATCAGAATCATCATCAACATCATCACCTCTGGAATAATG
>JAHZNB010004666.1:0-10448 GCA_027744295.1 Callyntrura guangdongensis
GTGATGTATAGCCTACTGATGTATGTGTAACCTCTTTAAGTTCCACCTCCATTTCCTCTAAGTTTACATGGTCCTCTCCCCCGTTTTATACTCATTATCATTGGTCATGCTTCTAGCTTGAACTACATCTTCAGTATTAATTACACCTTCATCGTCCAAGTCACTTCTCTTTCCAAATGCGAAATAATAAAAAATCATATCCATAATCGAGGACGATTTTTTCGGTGTACCTTTACTTTACTAAAATCCAAATTTTCGCTGGGAGAATAGGGATAAGGAAGCATCCCCTGATTAAATGTGGCAGAGTTGGAGATGGAATAGGAATGGAATCTTGATTCAGTGGAATACGTTGATTCATTTCGCTCATTGAGCATACTGTTATCGATGTCGTAGTAAATATATTTATATATTTTGGTGACACAAAGCTGTTACCAAAATGGTTTTTTCGTAGTTTCGTGAAATTTTTCACAGCAGCGTTTTTTGAGTTTTGCTGTGGGTGGGAAGCCGCCGTCCCCAAAGTTTTTGAAAATGAAAAGTTACGCCTTACCTCATAAAGGTTCGTATTTCAATATTGTGTCAACACGCAGTTTCTATAGCCTTGGAAGAATCTGAATATGTTATCCATTTTATGTTACTCGATCATAAATTCTGTTACTTGGCCATTTTAGTGAATTGATAACATGTTATTTTAGTAAGGAGGATAAATATTGTATCCTTTGGTCTGTTGGGGATACAATATTTATCCCCCTAATTATCAAAAAAAACAAGGGATACATTATTTATCCTCCCGGGGGACAGGATTTATCCTCCTCCAAGGAGGATAAATCCTCATCATCCTCAACAAAATAATGTATCCCGCCTCCTAACTGACTGTGCCACAGTCATTTGTGGTACAGTTGAGCACCATCTGGCCGCAGTCCTCAGTGAGGACTCCTCACTAACTAATTTCCGGAATCGATTCGTAGCGTTGCAGTAGGAACTGGGGGATGAGGGAGATAAACTTCCCTCCCCCAGAAATGAATTCAAAGATTTAACATTACGTAGATTACAGGGCTTCAAATTCTTTAACATTACAGGATAGGACTATCCCCCTTGTCCCCCTGTTCATACAACCCTCGTAGGTAGCTAGGGTTCTCATTAATTTGGAAAAATACATGGATGGAATGGAGTATAAGTGAATGGCGAGACAAGCCCGTGGTTAACTTCGGGGCTTGTGATGACTCATTATTACTCAGACTCATGATGGGTATTTGTTGTGATAGAAATGACGAGACAGACGCATCCATCTTTACATTTTTTCACTCAAAGTGCGCAAATACGTTTATATTCAAAGATCGAAAATATTCGTGAGAAGCGCATAAAAATATCATTGCCTATCCAAATAAATATTTTCAATGTCTGCTCATTTAAGATAACGGTCGTGTCGGTTTATTTTTGCATATAGAACACAGTACACGCATGTAAGAAATATTTTACATTAATTATAACATCATTATTGAATTGTGATGAACAGGGCAGCCGTTAATATGATTTATCATATTCCACATAGTGTTCAAGATTTAAATGAAGAAAAAGTGAAATTTTAAATGCATGTTTAACCGCATATTTCAGTGATTTTAATATCATGATTGCATGCATTAAACTGTGGTTTTAACTGCATAAAGTCGGCTGCCCTGGTGATGAAAATAAAAAAACACTTAATAATTAATAATTCTTACATATGAAACACAGTGGTGATATATAAATATGAATACAGGTGCCTAATAATAATCACTAATTTATCAAGAATTCTTGTTTGTTATCTATCGTATTCCGTTAAGAAATTAATCAGTCATTCTTTATATAAAAATTTATTTACTAGTGGTAGAAGTCAGACACCACCGTTGAAGCCAGAGTTGTCACGTCACGAGAAATAGTTACATCTGTAATCAATACTCAGTAGTAGAGTAGTATAATCACACTGTCACTGGATTCATAAAAATATTAAGTTTCGTTAGCACTGTTACAGGGGCACATATTATTATTCTATTATGCGTTAGTCTGTTACGTTATAGAGAAACTATTAGTTATCCACTAGTTTTTTTCTAAAAATGGTGGTTCTTCATCAGAATTATATGATCTCTCATACTCGTTAGTTTCTGGTATCAAGTGGGGAATCGCAGGAGACATTTGTTCATGCAGTAAAATTTCTGGGGGAATGTCATCCACATCGTTCTCGTAAACATTTATTTTAATCTCGATATTTTTGAAGTGACATACTTTTTCTGCATTTTCTGCAAGTAACTCATTTTGTTCAAGTGTCTCTGGATTACTTTTGCGTAAATTTACAGGAAAGTTGCGGCATTCAGAAAGATTACTATTATCGTTTGTTTCAATATTTCCACATAAACTTCCTTCAACAATCAAAACTTGTGTTTTTAAACAGGACGAATCTTCGCACAGCGTTACCCCATGTTCACTTTCAGGGTTAGCTTCTGGTGTTATTACACAGTTTGTTTCTTGAGAAATTCTGGTTTGACTAGTATCTGGCGCATTATCTTCCAAAACATTTAAAATCTTCATGACTTCCGTTGTATGACAACTTACTGATTGCGATATTTCACTTTCAGTCTCACTTTCCGTTTCATTCTGGCCAGGAATGCATTCACCTGATTCTTCATGCCGAGCAACAACAATTTCAAAGTCTGAACAACTTTCCAGGGTCACATCACTTTTGAAAACGCCTGGTGCTTGCAATTTTTCGGCCAGAGCTTCACTGGCCGAATCCTGGATTTCCCCGACAGCGTGCATTTTCACGCTCAAAGCATTTTCACTTGTCGCCGTCTGTGTGGTTGGCGATTGAAATATAAGCAACTCCACGTCTTCACCGTATGAAAATTTTTTATTCGTATTTGACTTTATTTGTTCACCAGTATCCATTAAGAGAGTGACACTAAGTTCCTTCATATTTTTTTCCTCACTGTTGAATGTAGATACATCGTTATTTGATAGTGCCACCGTGCCATCGTCAGTTCTACCTAAATGATCAACTGGGATCGACTCATCAATGAATTGACTGTCCTTATCTTGAGAAGTAGATTGGGTGGAACCGCCGTATTGCTGCACTTCAACTTTGCTGTTTACAATTATATTTTCTGTTACTGTGATCATGGAGTTGTCTTTTTTATTAGATGAACAATGAGATGTGGCTGAATTAATGTCCTCAGAAATGGGGCTTAAGCTCACATAACCAGAAGCGTTTTCAATTAATTCGTCAACACAATCATCGTTTCTTCTGCCTGTAATAGAAGTATTTTGAACATTCGTAACTTCTTTTTGCTGACATCCAATATTTGTCAGATTCATATTACTACATGGCATCTCGATTGGCGAAGCGATAATTGGTGTTAATACGAGTTCTCCATCTTGACCTTCTGAGTAGGTGTTCGTGGTATCATGTTGTAAAGTATCAACTTGTGTATTATTTTTAACGTTAGTATTTTCCAGCATTCCAGATAAAATTGCATCAACAAAGCAAATTTCATTTGCATCCACTGCGTCTTTATCTGCGGCTGCATTTATTATATTACTTTCAGCGTTAACAGAATTATTAACTCCTTTGTTCAAGTCCGTTAATCTTCTGCATTCTGTCGAGATGTTTTTTTCGATGTTTTCAGTTTCCCCAAAATCAGGAAGAATATACATGCCACCCGCACCAATGTCTTCGCCATTTTCTAACATATTTAATGAGTCGTTCGTAGAGGCCATATTTGAATTAACTTTTTGATTTGTTGATGACAAGTAATCAGGAACTTGTGTACCGTCAATTGAAACTGGAAACATTTCTGGGATACCGCAGCTCACATCCGTTGATACGAAAAGTCTGTTATTCGTGGTTTGGTCTGCTACAAAAAGTAAGCATCAATATGAAAACAATGTTTGATCGCTAACATGCTGTTGTCCGTAGGTAAGTCACTTCTTTCCCTTCAGTTTCTTACTTGTCAAACGCGTAGATCGGCAATGAAAATTCAATGTTTGTCTGCTTCGTGTCATCATATTAAATTTCGCGTTAGCAGGACGTGATGGTAAGGATATTTTATTAGGAGGACACCTTGGCTTTTGTTTGCTAACACAAGATGGAGTTTCTTCGAGAAGTATCTCAATTTCGGATACATTGATATCACCATCCACCAAATTTTCTTTTGAAACTTCTTCGTTTCCTACTTCAGGCCCTTGCAAAGTTCCTAACATCTTCTCTGTGGATTTAATATTTTGTTCCTCAGGAGAGAAAGATGGGCTGACAATGGCATTATGTGCATCAATGTGTTTGGCTCTGTCTCTGTCGTATAACTGGGCAGACAACCTATTAACCAAGGTATCGTAATCTGCAATAATGTATAATCATTAAGACATGAGTAAGGTTATAATAAACTACAAGTTCCGAAATGAGGACCTCGAGCAACATCATGCAAAACTAAGCTTCCAAATTTAGTCTGAAGAATGAAAGTCTACAAGAACAAGTCATTTCCCTCATTCCGTCTCCACTCACTACCTTTATCGTTACTATCATCCGAGTTGCTGTCAATATAAACAAGCGACTCCTGAATAATTGATGATTCTTCGTCATTGTCCCCATTATACGAAGAGCACTCATCTAGGGCCAATGGATCCTTTTCTTCATCAATGGTAACTATTTCTTCCTCATGTTGCTGGTCTCCCACAGCCTCCGGATAAACAAAAACGCCATTTGTTCGCATAACCACACCCAAACAATGTGGTGACGGTGAGAGGTCATCCCCTTCAGCTTCGGTGGTACTACCAGAAGCGGTAGAACTACGGCCATTCTTACTGGATGCATTCAATACAGTGTAGTCCAAGTCATCACATTTTTCTCTCGATACTAATTGTTCTTCATTGACAATGTTGAATTGAAAAGACTGTTGGCCTTGGAACCCGCTTTTAATGCGTTTCCGTGTTCCTGGACTGCACGATGGTGAAATTTCAGTTCCTGAATCACTTGTGATTTTTCTTTTCATAAATGTTCTATTCGCAATTGCGACTCTATCTGTAGTTCTGTTTTCAGCACTGCCGTTAGAGGTAAGCAAACTTGTAGAGTTCCTTGGAACTTCTTCCAGGAACTGAATGTCGGAATCAGAATCGCTGAGGCTGGACTTTGAATCATCGTCAATACTGTTACTTGAGTTTTGAATTGTTTTAATCACCTCTACAGTTCTCATTTTCTTTTTCTTTAGTCTCGTCGATCTCTTAACCGGGTTGAGTTGGCTCCGCGATTTTTCTGGCACTAATTCTGGTGCCACTCTTTTTAGCTCAACAACGCACAATAGTAGGCCTCGTAATCTGCCGCCATACGTTTCAACATGCTTTACCACACTGGGTGCTACTTTAATTCTATCTTCTTCATCGTATGGACGTTTGGGTTTTCGTTTCATTTTTGTATTTATCAAGTCTTCTAAAACGTTGACAGGAGTAAGGGAGCGAGGAATGGTTTCATTGGCAGGATCCATCAGAGGTGATGTCAAGGATGCTTGGTCAGAGAAAGTTATTTCATCTGTCTCTCCATCCCCTACAATTCTTGCTTCATCCAAACTCTGTTCAGTTACATTTTCATTTAATACAGTCTTATGACAATGTATCGACTCATCCACTTCATTGTTGTCAAGACTTATACTATCTTCACAGTTCTTCTCATTTGTAATTTCATTTTGGAATAAATGTTCCTGATCAGCTAATTGCGATTTAATCGGATAACTCTGTGCTCCATTTAATACAGATGGTTGTGAATTTTGGTCATTTTTAACACAGCATTCAATTGCTTGTAAACTTGTCTGCCCGAATCCTTCACTTACATTCAATGATTCTTTACTAAAAGAATCGGTATTATTTTGTGCAAATGTAACGCTCAAGTCCTCGTTATTATCACTAGACGGATTCACAGAAATGTTTACTTGGTTTGAAGCGTTTAGTGCTCCATCCTGATTTTGTTGGCCTTTTAAAAATGGCACCCACTGTCCATTAGCTTTTTCATTCTCTATACTTTCCAGCTCATCCAGAATATCAGAAATAACTTTTCGTGCACTCTCAGTACCATCGTCAAATAAAGAAACTGATGATATTGCCTCTAGTTTATCAGCATCAGAAGATATGGATATGATATCAGCCTTATCTTTATCCGACGTACGTTGTTTTAATACTGCTGATTCGGACTGTGATCCTTCATTTTCTGTGGTTCCACTACAAAGGTTATTAGAACTTTCATTATTCCGCAGATTTGATTCGAGGACATCCGTTGCGAAATCGTTGATTGATTTGCCACTTTCGCTTAATTTTTTTGACAAATCTTTCAAAGTCTCCTTTGACAATTGTAAAACTTCGTTGTTTGCAGAATTAGCACATAACAAATCATTCACGTCATGATAACTACCATTCGGTTCACTCCCCATTTCTCCTATCCTAGTATTCAAACTGTTAGTTTCAACGACTGAATTATTATAAATTGCTGTTGGCTGAGTTTCGGATCTCTCGTCAATAATTTCAATATTTTTTCTTCCATCAAGGTTAGAAGGATCTTTTCTTTCCACGACATCGTCACATTTCCCACACGCTACAACACTGCTAGCGCAATCCACTCCTTCTTTGTTGTGATGATACAACAGATCATCCTGCAACAAACCCTGTGCGTTTAATTCAGTCTTTGTATATTTTCTTTCATTTGAATTTTCTATTTTCTTGTTAATCTGACTACTTGAAGTATGGGTGAGATCGTCGTTACAAGCGTCTGTTTGACATTTAATACTTTCTGACGAAACAAAATTGTCTTCAATTGATTGACCAACTTCATGGATACTAGGTGTTTTTAAATTTTCATTCATTTTTTCCGCTGTCGCATTCCCTAATTCCCGCTGCCGACTGTCTTGAATAGAGGGGTTCATAGGATCGTTTTCACTTGCGCTTTCCATGATGACTTCAGAAGAGGTGCTGAGAGGTTCACTTTTGTCTTTGGATTGATTTTTAGATGCCGCGGTTATTGCATAAACCGGTAAATTAACTACCTTTACAGTCACTTTAGAATCACCTGGAAAATCAAATTTTAAAATTAAAGTGGCATAGTATAGACAATAATTTGAAGCATGCACTACTGCAAGAATTTGTATTTAAATAAATAAAAAACGACGAGACTCACCATTGTTTGTCTCTTTTTTTGTTAGCAAAGATGATAAGTGTGTTAATCGGCGAAGATCGAGTTCTACCTTCTCGATCGACTTATTTTGGACTTCATCACTTTCAACTGATTTGCATGGTACTGTAGCTGAAGCACTTATTGTCTCCTTGTCATTGTTGCGGTCAATATCACTACGTATATGTCGGGGGTACGAATTGTTACTAAGATGAGCGTGCACGGTTTTGGATGGCACTTCTACCTTATCATTGTTTTTTTCCTTTTCTGAGACCCCTGGTGTGATCATGTTACTTGTGGGATCGTCCGAAAAGGGTAATGAGTTTTCTGTCGATGCACTGGTTCCACTGATTGGTGATTCACTATTTGTAATCTGCGTGGTGTCTGTAGAACAGGAAGATTTACAAAAGGTAGGTATATTTTTCAGGGGATTAATGCAAGACTCGGTAGCATTGGGTAGGACTGGATAGGATTTTAAATGGGCGGGACTCGATAAACCGTTTCCATTTTCACTTGATTCGCAAACTAGTTCGTTGTGGACTTCAGTGGTCGGTGTGCTACTGGAACCTACTATACATGTAATATCAGTGTTGCAATAAGATTGCATTTCACTGACCATGGAGGATGGGGTTTGCCTAACAATGTTATTAATGCTGCGAACAATTTGTAATGTTTCCCGCTTGTCACAGTTTGTAACGCCAGACGATTTAGGAACTTCTAATGTCAATGGCAGTATGTTCTTGGCGTGTTTGATACTTTCATTAGGACTGGAGTCTACAGCTAAGCTAACTTTATCTGAAAATGAAGATGTAGGATGGCTGGAATCGGGCTGCTTGGAGCAATTGTCTTCGGTGAACGATGAAGTTAAGGTAGACGGATTTGAGTTGCAAGTGACGCTCGTTGTACTGGGAGCATTCGAAGTACTCTGATATTCAAATGGAATTGCGAGCTCAACAGGTACTTTGGGCACGGATGATTTGTATTCGTCCAATTTGGAATCCCAATTAGTTTTAATAACTGGAAAAAACAGAACGCAATATGACATGAACCTTTGAATAACCGGTTTCTATTACTTATTAGTAACTTAATAAAAATACCTAAACGCCTTTTGTTTTTATTTGTATTGCTGTAGGTTTTGAGAGGATTTTTCATAATGACAGGTCCTTTGTTTTGAATGCTAACTGTACTCGGCGGGGCTTCTTGTACATGGAACGGAACAAGCGGTGATTTAGATCCGATAGGATCCTTTCTTTGGAAGATACTACCGGTTATATTTCTATCCATGTTTGGTTTGTTGTCCGACGGAGGGATCTTCGCAGGACATGTGACGGTAAAACCTGTTTTTAACCGAAAGGTAGGGGTTAAGTGAATTATCAGTAGACGATGCCAAATTTTTAATACAATATTCATTTTTCATACTTGTTCGTTCGTCTTGCTTGATAGATGGAATAGACTGATTCTCACAAGTGTCCTGCTTATCTCCCTTCGTATATGATCCCATAATTTGAAATGCCCCGGCAAATACCGGAGGTTTAGGAGGTGGTTCTGGAACTGTTTCAGTCACAATATTTTCCACCATGGCAGTCGTAGGATTTCCGGATGACTGACTTTCCGTTGAAGTTGCACAATTAAATTCTAATTTTAATGATGCCTCCTGACTATTAATAACTTTCTCTGACACTTCCTCAGAACCGGAAGTGTTGTTTACATTGTTGATCAGTGTAGGTACGTAGTTATTGACATCATCAATTACTAAAGTCGTTGAGTTACTAACATGTATTGTACTTCTAGACTGCTGTACATTATTTTTCGATTGTACGTCCTTTCTTATGTTATTTACAGTTTTCTTAGCAAGTTTCTCTTTTTTATTGACCTGATTACGATTGGATTTGGGCACGGCAGGTGATCTGTAAGGCAAACCGCTTACTGCCTCAGACATCTGAATTTTACTTATAAGAATGCACAACGGTCTATACGTTGGATCCTGGGATAACGGATGATTTTGAATCCTAAAATTAGATGCATTAATGGTATAATTAAAGTTTCCACCTGAGGGCATCGCTGGTTGATCAACCGTGGCAAGTCCATGTGTGTTGTGTACCAAGGCAGAATTTTTGACGTTAGCAATATCAGGCTTGGAATTTTGATAAGAATTTGGAACTTCGCAATTGTTGACTTGCGGTGAATCTGTATAAAGAAAATGGACAAAATGTACTTCAACTTTATCAAGAAAAGGAACTGGAAAAAATATAATATTTATATTGAAATGCGAAGAAAATTATTCAGAAAGGAATAATTTTAAACATTTTTTAAAGAGTATAACATTAAAGTTGTTATCATCAAACTAAAATACAGTCAAATTCTACATAGCACTTTTAAAGAAAAGAAATTGTAAAATAATACGATAGAAAACAAAGCACTAATCGTAAGGTTAATCTTGATGTGTATCCCGAACAGGTCAAATTTTAGTTGGCCATATAAAGCTTTATTACGTTTGTTGATTTGCTAGCTGTACTTTCATTACTATATTAAAATTAACCGCAGTTAGAATAAACTTACAAAGTAATAGTAGCGAAAGCGAAGTGATCTTCGTCAAGATGTGATCATTGTGATCAACAAACCCTTCAAAAATCCCTCCAAAACTCTCTCCGACTCTACTCTACTGGGAATATGTAATCGATTGATGAAAACAGAACGTCAAAATTTGTAACCGTTAGAGTTATTTTACTGAGTGACTTCTGAAGACCTGTGGGTGCCATATGGCCTCACCTGGAAACTTCAAAATCACTAATGATGTTAAACGAGCCGATTGACGAAAACAGAATTTCAAAATTCGAAACCGTTTTCGAGTTATCGTCTGCACGGATAAATACAGACATACAACGTGAAGTTAATAAGTAACTTCGTCACTTACCAAGGGCGTTGTATTTACAAAATTTAGAAGATTTTAAACAAGTATCTCATAAAGTGTATAATCCCAAAAGTTTTGGCATAAAATCAATTTACAGATAAATAAACCGGTTTAATGGCAGCTGAACGCAGATGAAAATGGTTGTATTATTGATACAAATTCATTGAATTAAAAGACTTGATATTTTGGCTTGTCGGTTGACCTGAGGTACGTTCCACAAAGACTTTTCAACTGTTGCAAAGTGAAAAGTACAATTTAAAATACTTCGATATATTAAATATTTCACTTCGAAGTTGTTTGTGGAACGCAGATTTTAGTTAGAAGTTTAATTTTTGACAACACCACCTTCCCCCCCCCCCCCCC
>JAHZNB010004667.1:0-16491 GCA_027744295.1 Callyntrura guangdongensis
GCCAGTTTCATAAGGAAAACCGTACACCGCGTGACGAGAGTAAATCGGAGAACAGCTCATCAACCAAGAATGCGTGACAGTATTGGTATTACAGTCTGTTCCGAGTAGTAGTACTTGATAAAATGCATATTAATACAAATTAATTTTATGCGTGTGACAACCTAAAATGGATTATGGTATTTGGTATCACTAACTACACACGCCATACCTTTCCCAGAAATAGTATGGGTTTGATAAAATAGCATAATTATTTTTTATTTTGTTCTTTGTGTAAATGGGTGTGTTTACTTCACTTAGTACTGCAGTGCAATCGATCTGTCGGTACTCGGCACGAACTAATGCAATGATGATTGAGTGCACAGAAGTTGTCATTGTCAATGAATGAGTTTTTCACTGATTAAGTGAAGCATAACGAAACTGATGATTGAGAAAAATTAAAATATAATAAAAGAGGCGGATTCTATCAATACACTGTTGCAGGTACATGATGGGGACTAATCAATATATGGCTTTTGCATTTTACATGGCAGAGTGCAGAATTACAAAGTGCCCTTTAAGTCTCCCGATCAGTGTTATCCATTAAAAAATATTTCTCCTCGTCACAATGGCCTTGCTATGCAATCTATTATTGAATGCTATCATTGCCTTTGGAAATGTATAATGCATTTACATCTAGGTACGAACGCTGTACTCTTCAAGTACTAATACCGCCGTGCTTTGTCAATGTATTTTTGTCCTGCGTCATTGCAAAGTGGTTGTCTGATTTGTAGTAATAATATATATTATATTAAGATAAAATAGTACGTGATGTAAGGCTGTAAGTAAGGTAGTCGAAAGTCAAGAAGTAGTAGTATTCTTAGTAAGAGTTTCTTACTGTTGATAGCTCTAGCTGTTGTATAACAACTCTTTCAGAGGACAAAAATAGAAATTAACCAACATTCTACTATAAAACAATTGAATTATGCATGTTGGCAAATATGTACGCAAGACATAATCATTTTATTACAAAGACTTCTTGGGTTGGGTTGGGTAAATTGAAGTATTTGATTTCAGTGATCTTTCCTTTGTAAACATTAAAATACAACGAAAAAATTCTTTTAATTTCTCTGTTCTCAGATGCTCGTTAAGTTATTGAGAATTCGAAGTCACCACGAGTTATCAATGATATCATCATCACTACATTCATCTTCATCCCAATGATCCCAGTCAGTTATCATCATCATTTCATGCTACAATCTCAATAATAAATTCTTTTCCTAAAATGTAATATATGATATATGCAAGCAGATTCATTTCTTCTGCGAAAAATACTGCGCGATAAAGACCCTTTAGAATGCAGTACAAAGTACGAACCACCAACACTATAAAGATTATACTTGTTAAAATATTTGTTAATCCAAGATGTATCGTATCGTGGACTTGCATTCATAAAGTACACACATTAAAGATGAAAGTGAGTAATATATGTAACTAAATGTTCTTGCTCGATGACTTGCTGGTAGTTACTTACATCGAGACTCGAGAGGGTATAGCATAAATGACCCATCACGATGGAAGGTAAATTCAATTCACGCACATGTACTTTTCTGTACTTTGTGTCTGACAATGAGTGTGATGATGATTTAAAAAAGAGTTTTGCTTGGTGAAGACTGTTGTGTACTTCCTCAATTTAAACGTAATATGACTATGCTCAGTAGCGTGGCATGGGATTGAGATTAATAAAATAACTTTTGTAGTAACTACAACAACTGTTGGTGGTATGAGAGTACGGTGCATGCTTACGATTGGATTGTCTTACTTGTGTAACAGCATGACTTTGACATGTGTGATGCTGCTGATTGTAGTTTGTACACATGGTATTGGGCTGCATCATCGTAGGAAAGAGTTTAGTTTAGTCTACATTGTTACAATTTATCTCCATCTTTGTGCCCTGTGCTGAGCAGAAGAGATCGTACATAGGAATGTGTCGTTGGTTGTTATTGCATACAATGTATATTATGCTCTCTGCATCAATGAACAAAATATTCTACGTTTAACGCTTGTTAAACTACACACTGGCTGCCGTATAACTACTACTTAACTATATTCTTCAGACGAGACTAAAGACTTGCTTGTACTCGGCAGCCAGAGAGAGCCAGCACACAAACATCATTCAGTGAAAAGCTGATTCATCTCTGGCAAATAAGTTTTAATGATAATTATACTGAATATAGCACACAAGACAAATGTACATGTAATATCATTATGATTTGTTCACATATTAAATCAAATACGCTAACCTACACACTTTGACGTAAGACGCATTATATATTGTTTTGAGAGAAACAAGAAGTGTCTATTTAGTCTATCTAATGTCCACACACATAAAGAAGCCTTCCGTGCGTGAGTAATTTTTTAAAAAATACCAAAAATCATCTGTAAAGGTACGTTTTTATTTTTTATAAGCTTTATTGCACATTTTTCTGGCTATATATGTTCAAAACGTTTATTTTATTTGCCACTTGGTTATTCAGGATTTTCCTTAAAAATCCTATTCCCCATAACTGCTTGTTTTAGCATTTAAAGAATTTAGTATTGTCTGCAAACGTTAGATGTAAACAGGGATTGGTGAATTTCCCAGTTGGTTCTATCAAATAGTTGTTTGACACTATTTGAGTCTAAGTAATGCATAATGCTGGGTGACACAGACACGACAAAGTAAAATAGCATACAGGTAGTTGTGACTTGCTATAGAGTCATCACTCATTTCCGTTTACAACAACCAGTTGTTCAATTCGTTGTGGGCTTATCACACCACTGCATTGCATTCTACACATACATATACAAGTCTACTTGTAGCATTCGCCCACATTCTACACCTCTGAAAAATGTAGGTGTATAGGTATCACATAATATTCTGTGATCTCTTCGATTTCCATACGTACCTATATATTGACCGACAATACTTCAAGTGTAAATTGAACGGTGTATCTGCTTCTCAAAGGAGTTTATAACAGTGTTAGAGGCAGTAATCCTTACTTGTATGAGAATCTAGAAATAATGGGAAATTACAACAATACGACACTATCATTCGGTGGTACTCACTCGTCATCATTACCATCATCATCATATATTCTAAGCCTACAAGACAACGCGATGTAAAAAAAAAGAAGTAAATAGAAAGGTAACAGCATGCCTGTCTACGAGTACGTGTTTGCTCACAAAAGTATTCATTTCAATTCCATTACAGATGGTGCAAAATACTTTCATATACTTTATATCTTCGTCAAATAAGAATCCTTCCCTATTAGGCTATTGTATTGAAAGATCAACTGAAGTTTGCAACAATCCGACACAACCACACTACTACCACTGTTACTTTACTACCGCAAATACACACAACAGTATATATATATAGTGTAGTGTAGTAGTATTGTGAACAGGGAGTAGTGGTTACTTTTTTAATTTTCGTACGTTACGTGTGCTGTTACAAACGTAAGTAGACTTTTCTACCACATATCATTTGGTTGCAACACCGTTCCACGTTAAATATGTAGTTCGTAAAATTTTATTACGTATTATCAGTTTTAACGTTTTTGTGTAAGTACCTCTTAAAAGCGGTCAGTACACAGTGCACACACACTACATAGTGCACAAAACACTGACGGCTCTACGATTTTTTTTATATTCTATATACACCATACCTGTTGTGCGTGTATACGTGCAATGATACCCTTTTCAACTGCACACTATACACAAGTGAATGAATTAAATTTTTTCGATTTTTGTTTTGTCAAGGACCCCCTTTCCTTCGCCTTCAAGTGTGAATAATATTGTCTTGTCTACTTGTTATCATCATTATGATCATCATCGTACCCGTACTCCTTATGCATGTGCACCATTCACTACATGGCAGTCTGTGGCCCTGACTGAATTCATTTACTTATATGCTCTAGGGCCGACTTGTGATAAAACATTTTGTGCTACTTTTCAACAGCCTTCCAATTCACTTCCATTAGTTCACTCTTTTTGATACTCAAATAGTACCATATTGTGTCCTAATTTTTTGTACAAATTAGGAATCAGTACTTTTTGTAATATTTGCTGTGTAGTTCCGTATTAAAGCTAGAGAATTTCTGGACAGTTTCAAAATAAAACTGTACAAATCTGAGAGTAAAAGTGTAAATCTTCAAGACAAGGTAAGCAAAGTTTTCACAAGATAAGTACCGTACTTCAGTTTTACTATATAAGGATCATATAGATGCATATGTGTGTGCATAGCATTTGATGTGCATTATTGGCCTTTAGCAGACGTTTTTGGATTTGACCAACTACCTCTAAATTTCAATTATGGTAATGAAACTCTGTTTTTTTTTCAAATTCACTCTGCTGGTCGGTCAGGAAAGGTTTAATACAAGGCATGTATTATGAACAGATTTATGTATTTTAAATTAAAATACCTAATAAAGTGCAGGAAGAAACACATTTAAAATCTAGTCGTGTTTCACGTTCCAGACATACGTTACAAGAATATTCAAATACCCAATCCTAATTTTTAGGGGGGAAACTGTTTTTTTTACATAAGTAGAGCAAGGACAGTTATTGATTTTCTTGATAGGGATGGATTCGATAAGCAAAAGAAACCATACACACATACGTGTATGCACATAATTGTGTATGTACCAGTTTTTGGATATTAATTGGCAACTAAAGAGCGCATTACATATTTTAAAATTAAAATTGATTGCAATTTTATGCATATTGCGACCAAACCAGCTCAACAGCTGCACAGGATCGCGATCGGATACGGAGGCGAAATAATAAGGCTAGGTATTTATTTATTTAATGATTTTAAACCACTATGAAAAAATGACAAACCCAAGGAAGTGAACTGAAGACATTATAAATTGAATATCAGATCATATAATAACCTCATCCCATCCATCCTGTGATTCCAGTCTATGAACTAAAAAGCAGAACGTCATACTACAGTCATTGGTAGGTATATAGTAAAACGATCTTTAGGTAGGATCATTGCCATAAATATGCTGGCAGAAAAAGATTGCCAATGCCAATTCTCGTTTGCACTTTGCAGCGACGACATAGGATAGTATAAACTCAATGACTCGATCAGTTTTCCCAATGTATATTATGGACATGTTGCTACTTCTTAATAATTTATGAGACAAAAAAATACTTATTTTATTACACTGTTACGTTTACACATTATTTATTTATTGACGTTATTCAGGATACATCTACATGAAGCTATTGACTATTACGTTTTCACGTGTTGCGTGTTACGTAGTATGTAATATATATGTTTATTACCATAATATATTGGTGAAACCTATATTACGCCATGTGGGAACACAATGGCCCTATTGCACAGCAACATTCAGTTTAAGTCATCAAGGTCAAATCATGACCATTTTTTACAATCGTCTTGTCCTGCATCTTTTAATTCAAACCACAACAGCAGCAACTTATTGGACTATAGACACAAACATAACTGGACATCGTGTTTTTTCACCAAGCGGATCTCTCACAATCATAAATTACAAATGTAAATAAAAATAGCACAAAGTTAAGTTTATACTGTTTACTAACTATTAAGTAGTATTTTGCATACATGCCAGATTGTTCCTTTGCTTGGATAGGTATCTTTGAATGACGCTTGTTGTGCTGACATATGGTTTTTAGAATAGCACAATTTTCTTTATAACTATTTGGTATTTCACCTTCACCATCGGGTCAGACAGACAAGTTTATTTTTTTATGCTCCTTTGTTTGTGTTTGTTTATTCATTAGATGAACTCTGAAAACTATGGTGCATTAAATGTAAATGCTTATAAAGAAGCACGCACCGCGCACAATGATCTAAAATACTCATATAGACTTGATTCTATTGGCATTTGCACTTTGCACATGTTTCATATCTATAAACTGGAGATTAGTGGAGTGAGTATGAATATGCTATCGTATGCAAAAACTTTTTATCATTATTGTCAAGCATTTCCAGCAATATTTGAATATTATGAATTCCTACAAAAATACTATTTTTTCCTTATTAGACAGACGTTTGAAGTGGAAGCTGTTCCTGTTGAAACTTGAGATTATTTGGAAACTGGAAATTCATTTATATTCAAACACACACCACGAACAGGAAACATCTACTGATCGTAGCCACGCCAGAAAAACTAAACTATATAACAAAACTACACAAAGACATTCAACAAAATATCAATCAATAAAACCAACAAAACGCGGAACAGAGCAAGCAGCATCAGTAGTGGTGGTTGGTAGAAACGATAGGCATACAACAGTCAACAAGGCAGGAAGAAAGAGGGAGACAAGCGTGACAGTAAAAAACACGGGCAAGAATACAAAAAAGATAAGGGATAGACTTGTCCATAGCGTGTAAGTACGTACGAAGGGAAAAAAGTGATTGGATTGGTGGTACTTTTTGTGTGTGAGTATATACATAACGCACACATAGACAGCATAACGAACTACACGACGATATCATATAAGGATATCGTTATATACAAAATTCGATTCCGTTGTGGTGCGGGAGCATGAAAGTAACTGCAGCAGACGAGCAGACAGAAATGATGAGCTCGCCTACTACGACAAACGGGGATGAAAGCACCGGCGGCAGCACGCCCAGTAGTCCAAGTGGTAGAATCAACTACGACAGGGATTTTTTAATTGAGATTGGAAATCAGGCTTTGACAGTTTTTAAAGTTCCAGAGGCATTCATGGATATTGCAAGGGAAGGGGCTGGAAGTAGCCCATCAAGGAATCTCTTTGTAAGTTTTTTTTTGGTACATTTATTTACATGCATAATTTTTTTTGTGTTTTTACAAGTGTCAGGAAATGAAGGGAAAAGGATCTTAGTTTTTAGAAATCAGACATTGTGCGAGTTGCACATTATTGCACACACGAGTCGTCGACGTCAACTGACTGTGTATTCCAATTCCAATACAAGCAATGCGTTAATGTTAGGAAAGTTTTGAGTAAGAGTATTACTTTTGTTAGTGCTCCACTGATCACTGCTCAGGCTCAGATGTAGAATGTAGTCGATGTAGTCAATAGTTAGGAAAAATCAAACGTATGCCTGCTTTTATTGTACTTACAAGTCTGAGTTGTGAGTGGAGCGGTAGAGTAAAAAGTTCAACAACTAATAATATTGTTGTGTAATCCAGCTGCAATGGTAATCTGCAAATTTTAATAGTTTTTTTGCATGGGAGTGTATTTTGTTTTAGTTTTGTTTTAGAAAACTGTTAATAATTGTTTTTGTACATAAACTTTTTACCAGTTCATTATATATAATGGATTTAGGTTGTAATAGTTTCCTAGCCGTCCCAGTACTGTCAACTGTTGACAGTTTGGTGTCAATTTTTTTGTAAATGTAACACGATTCGTGAGAGAAAATTTGTAAAATGTTACAAAAATCACACGAGATGCAAAATTTGACATATTGTCAACTAGGTATAATATAGACTCGAACTGTATTTACATAGGTAAATGTGTACTAAAGGAGTATTTCATTTAAGTATCACAATTGCTATGACAATAATTTGTGTTTAAATAAATAAATGTGTATGTTATATTATAGGGACCCCAGGTGCCAGCAAAGGGGGTACTCCCTGTTCAACGGGCTAATTCCAGGTCTGGTTTGGGCTTTGGGGGTGGTTTAGGGGGCCCGTTTAGTAGTAACATGATGCGACCACAGCAAGGTAAAGGAGGATGGGCTTTAGGGCCCATGTTCATTCCTCCTCCACCACCAACCTCGAAACCACCTCCAAAAATTATTGAAATTGCTCCAAAACAAGACATAAAACTTCATGAAGCCGAGAAACCTTGGAAACCAGGTCGTCGTCGTGTAGCAGCCACAGATGTGGAATCCAGTGAAGAGAAAAGTGAGGAGGCTATTCTGTTGGAAGTAAGAAAAATGATGATAGTAAATTTAGCAGTTCTGGAATTGGAATATTCGAGATAAAAAATTATTTAGTGAATTTAATTATACGTGAATTATTTTTTTACAGGGCGGAATTGAAGTTGGATAATAAGGAAAATCGTGTCGATTCAGTGATTAATGTACTATTTGAAAAGGCTATCGACGAACCCGCTTTCTCAGCTTCTTATGCCAAAATGGTATATTATAATTTTTCATTCAATTCAAAATATGTAAATGATTTTGTTTTAATTCTGGTGGGCTGATTTTCTTTTTATAGGTGTATGCTATGTGCTCAACATCGGATACTACTTCTAAAATCTTCCGAAAACAGTTATTGAACAAGTGTCAAAATGAATTCCAAAAGAGTAACATGGATGAAGATAAAATTAGAGATGCAACTAAAGCGATTGAAGAAGAAGAGGATGTTGACAAGAAGGAACAATTAAAGCTTGAAGTCGAAGACATGAAATTTAAAAGTAGAAGACGATCTTTGGGAAATGTTCGTTTTATTGGCGAGTTATATAAGTTGCAGATGCTCAGTGCTAAGATTATGGTAGAATGTGTGAAAATGCTTCTTGGTAAGTAAATTTACGTAGGTATATGTATTAAACTAAACATGTATTTCAACACTGAGTTTTGTGCTCTAGTCTCTATACAAAAATAAACTTTGTTATACATTAGCTACTCCTGATGAGGAAAACCTCGAATGCCTTTGCAAACTTCTGACGACCGTTGGACAGAAGCTAGACGAGAGTTTGGCAGAAACTGAAGCTAAATTTAAAAGCGCTCCAGAACGCCCTAAATTCTTACCAGAGGAGAAGTGTATGGATAAATTTTTCGATAAGCTTGACAAACTGTCGGGGGATACAAAGATTTCTTCAAGAATACGTTTTGCCATAATGGTACAAATTTTTTGTATTTTTTAATGCGATTATTATCAACAGTCCGAAGTTCCTAGTTTATAATGTTTCGTCTTTTTCGTAATTCGTTCAAAGGATCTTGTTGAGTTGAGACAAAAAAAGTGGAAGCCACGAAGAGACACGTCTGGTCCAAAAACCATAGATGAGGTTCACAGAGACGCTTTATTGCAAGAAATGGAAGAAAAACAAAAAATTAACAGTTTACCTCCCGTGTCCCCCGAAGCAACATCTTCGCCCCGAGGTGGCCGGCAATCTCCGATTAGTATGCAAGGCAAGAAGGGAGAATGGATGAAAATGGGCAGCGCTAAGTCAACGAGATTCCAAGTTAAAAAACCCGATCAGGTACATTGTGAAGATATGATCATTTTAATTTTCAATGTGACTTATTACCTTCGCGTAATATGATAATAATATATCCAACTTTTTCTAATTTACAGCAAAGTAAAACTCATACATTTGGTCCGCCATCATCTGGACCTATACGTAGTTGAATTGGATAACTATTTAATTTAGTTTTAAGTCTCGTTGAACGAGCTAAAGTGATAAGAGACTGTTAATAGACCTTCGTAATGCAGTGCTGTTTTGGTCAAAATTCAACGCAAGGTCCAGAACGCTTGAACTGACTTAGTATAATAAGATTATGCTAATCGATAAACTGTGTTACAGTTTGAAAAGAATTGATTAATCGGTTCTGTGTATCACTCCCTAAAGGAGTATTATCAAATTGTATGATCATGAATCCCGCTCAGTTATCGTTGCAATCATTAATTAAATTTACTATTAATTTGACGGCTTCACTAATTTTACTGATAAAAATGTAATGACTTTGTTCATTTAAGTGAAAACGTTATACTCTAAGTACATAAGATGGATAATTATACACATTATGCATAATATGTATCTCCTGAAATATTGTGGCAGATAAAGTTTCAAGAGCTCTGTATTCTTTACATTTCCTTTCTTAGAGTAATTCACAATTGTAATTAAATACATACGAATTATATTACATATTCTTATCTGATCAAATATGCCTTATAATATTATCAACTTTATTCTTGGGCTTAATATTTGTACTTCCAGCTAAAATAAAGTTTATTTGTATTCTCAAAATATTCCAACACAATTTGATTGTGGTCCAAAAATGATAATATTCCAATTATTAAGGTTTTTTCTTCAAGACCTGTTATTGTTTATTATTATGAAATGAATTATTGTTTAATAAACATGAAAGAAGTTGTTATAATTATCTATAAAATGATTGCTTATTTAATGCTGGTTGCTACCAAAATGACTTATTACTACATACATACATTGACGTTGACTTATTGACTAATTTCGGTATAATTAAAATTCAGTGCATTGAAGAATATAACAGAAACGAAGATAAATATCTACAGAGAAATGCACATGGTTTATATTTTTGCAATTACTTACTAGCAATAGTAACTACGACCTTTGAATTTTCACTCGGTTTATCACTGTACATAATATACTTCTAGTAACACAATTTTGGAAACAACGGGCATGGAGTACAAAAATATCTCTTAAAGGCTAAATAAAGTAAAAACTATTTTTTTTTAATTTAAGAGGTAACCTAAAAAATATTAAAAGTTAACTAAATTTACTATTGAGCGTTTCCAGAATAATAAAGTCAGTTTGTTTCAAATTATAGTAAAACTTATATCATAATGACGTATCTACATAAAATGGTCACTGAATTATCTCAGCTTGTGTTCACATGCAAGTAGAGTAGCCTAAAATTATTACATTTAATCGCTTGTAAATTTTACTTAATATATACCTAAATCTTTAATTAACAAGTATAAAACTTTTGAGATTCAGACAAAACTTAGCGTTAGCGTATTATAATAAAATTTGTGCTGTAACGACATTCTAGATAAAACATTTAATTTCCAGTTAAAGCAAACTTAAGTTGCATTCATTGTATACATCAGTAAACTTTCCAGTTACGTTACCAATTAGCTTCTTAATCACATTTCATTCCCTCTCCAAAGCCAGCTTCATGATAAACTGTCTTTCTGTTCCTCCGCCGCGCTGTCTCGTCTTCTTTTGACCTATTACAAAGTATGTTTGCACCAACTAAACCGACTGCAAATCCAATTCGACTAGAGATAGAGACGTGGTGTAAATGCTTGTGCGATGAAAAGCAGCCAATCTGTAATATAAAAACCACGTAATATAAATAAAGTTATCCAGGTATTAAGAAACAACAATAGTCCTAACGTAACGGACACTTCTAAATATTAAATATATCGTATTTCATTTTTGTCAACCCAATGAACATTTATTTATAATGGTAAATGAACTATTACAATAAAATGAGCATTTTTAAACTAAATAGAAAATCCCATCATTTAAATATTGAAAAGTTGCAAGCACCTATTATTATTCACATTTTTCAGACAAGTGCAGTGCAACCAACATCACATGCACAATAAATAATTAAGTGGAAGGCACTTGTCCCGTTTGCTTGATGTTTGTCTTCTAGCATGAGAACATGCAATTTTGTATTGCCATTGTTTTTAAATGGCTTTTCTCAGAAAAATGACACTTTTTGAAACTTTTATTCCCTTTGAAAAAAGATATTCCTTGAAAATCGCTACAGCACACTTCTGTTGAAAAATCAAACCGTTGATGGTGCATTGTGGTACGTAAGTTTGAATAGTGTAATAGCTGTAATTAAATGCTCAGTTACATGCATGGGTTTGTGGATAATAGCAAGTTAAGAAAACCGGATCTTGTTAATAATGTGATAAAACGTGATGATGCTATTTTGCTGTCATCAACAGTTTTCAGTAACAAAAGAACTTCATGCGCTATTAAGTACCTTCCTTTTTGTCTCAATTAATGTTTTTTTTTGTATATGAATGCCAATATTATATTTAAAATGTAAGAACCTATATAATACCTTTGCTAATGCTAATGTACATGAGTGTATATGATATGATTTATGCCGTGACATGGTCGCGGCAGGTCGACACAATATCACGGCAACAAACCGTCAAAAAACGAAAACTTGGTGATGACTATAATAATTACATATTATATTGATATGACAACCAATGCTTTTGTTAATTAATTAATGTTGATATAATAATTATAATCTATTACCGTTAGTTTGTGCTATTTGCATCCGCATGATTGTACTACCATATTAGGAAGTTTAACATGTTGGAATGTTGTGTTGTACGAATGTTGATCTCTGTAGATCAACGAAATCGCTTTCATTTCAGTGGCAGTACAACACGGCACCAGTTCAATGGTTTTGTTGTTTACTCCTCCTTGATTCTTGACGTAATCAATCATGGCTGTTGCATGTTTAGTTTCGGAATGAGCCAAGGCTGTATCTCCGTGACAATTGCCCTTACAGTAATAAGCGTCGAATCCCTTCGGCTCAAGAACCCAGTCCCATTTGATTTCTTCAAATGAAATGTATAGCGATTCACGACAACATTCCTTAACACCCGGGCTGCAGTTGAGACTTCTTCGATTCCTCCGCTTTGGCTTGCCGTTTGCAATGTTGAAAACAATGAAAGGTTGCTGTTCATCAACATTATTGAATGGAAACTCGTTGGAGTCTTTGCTACATGTGTTACAACTGATCATTATATTGTGTTCATGAACTTCAGTTACAAGCCACTTACGCGCCCTATCAGTAATGTTAAAGTTTATCCAACCAGCACTCTGTGGTATGTTCTCACGAGTTACAATTAGATTATTCTGAATCGAAGGTTTACGACTACTCCTAACGTAATGGTGAAAAATTTCGGAAATTGAAAAGTTATGTATACTTTCCTGTGGGGATTCATCAACAGTCAGGTCAGCCAGCTTGTAAACCCAAAGTTCAGCACTGCTTATCTGGTTGGATCGCACTTCTTTTGGCAAGTTGAAGACAAAACATGATGATGATTTAGAACTATCTCTGTTTTCCCAAGAGGAACACCCTGGCAGCTCATCTTGGGGCAAAACGATTATTTGTTCAGTTTTCCCGTAGAAATCTTCTATGTCTAAATTGGCTACATCATCTTCATCGTATTCGTTTCTTATGTTGTTGGTCAGTATAGGATTGCCAAGAGCGATTGGTGGCAGAACCGTATTATGGCCCTTTGGTACATTTTCTATTTTTGGAGCTTCTTCGAGTCTCAATTTTTTCAAAATTTGTTGTTTCACCATTTCAACTCGCACGGCTCTCAACGTTTCTTCGTCCAAGCTTGCCATGATTTTGTTATTCTGCTGGGCCGCAACGCAGATAGGACATGCGACTTCTTCAGAAGACTCTTCTGCGCTAGCCATACTGTGTGCATGACTGGAAGTATTCGTGACATTATCAGCATTTGTTCTGTTTAGGAGAGGAATCTTGCTTGACCCCCTTGCCTTGTCTGGCCGCAATGTACTCTCGTCGTCCACTGGGGATGACTCTTCCTCATCTGAAGTGGACGAAAGGTTGTGTGTGTTTGACTGCTGTCGACGATGATGATTTGGGTGCTTTCTTTTTTCAACACTTAGATAATTTGTTCCTCTATTGGAGTGTAAAAGGTATGGATTTCCTAGTTCAACCGTATCACGTACCACATTCCGACTGATATCTTCTTCTTCCTCAGTTTTGCAAACCTGGCATATACTGAGAAATAGTGCTGTATAAATTATCACCATCATCAGTGATGACAATGATGATATCAGTCTTGTTTCGTGCACCATTTTGATAAAATTGTCGGATTTTGCTGGTCAACAGTCTTGAACGGCAAGGGAAGGGTAATTTTAAAACTAAAACCTTTTACTCGATTTATCACAGAAACGCCATACTTATATGTGAAGGTTGTAAAGATAGAAAAGTCCTCAACACGAGTTTACAGGTAGAAAAACTATTGACTCCATTAAAAATGTGTTTCCGCAACAGAAATAATGGGTTGATAAATCAACCTTTCTTTGCTGAGAAGCTCGATTCCCGACTCTGCGCGTTCGCTCCCAACTCAAGCTACTTATAAGACTTTCATTCGCGGAGTGGAGGAAAACTGCCTAGTAAAAGGACTGGAAACATGACTTTCGCATGCCGTGCATAAAAATGATCATATCTCGACATTTGTCTCTTGACGTTAGCGTATGAATAAATGCAGCTAGCAAACGATAGATCACAGTTACTCTTTGTATCACATTAGGTTATCCAGCTCGCTTTTACAATCATGCTGCACATCACTAAACTCAACATAGTGGTTCTACTCTACACTCAGGTTTAGTTGTCTTCTCGTCGTCTGAAGAAACATTGTGAACCTGCACAAGAAACAATTCATTTGCATACACAGACTGCTTTTTAGAGGAAGACAAAAGGCAACGGTGATTTTCTAATAGTAAAGTTAGTTATTGTTAACCATAGGCAGCATATCACTTGATGCACTTTTCTTTCCATGTATGTTGCTCCCTAAATGTCGCGTAACTTGTTGCAGTTAACTTTATGATACTGTTTGGTATAAAGAAAAGATGCTGCTCAACTTGTGAAATTTTTCTTGTAGGAAATCATTTCTCTAGTTGTGTCAAATCGCTCACATTGAACGTACCACTGGTATTTGTGATCACTACACTGGTTACTACTGGTATGTTGAAGTAGTTAAAAAACCTCAATGAGAGGATATAACATGATATATCCCAAGGTACAAGTATTTCTATTTGCAAAAGTAAACTTAATAAATAGCATTTTAATACACTCTCCTGCATTTTCCTGTCAATTGCAAAAGCATCCTATATGTATATAAATCATACGTAGGCCAGATTGCGTTTGCGTACAGCAAAAAAAGAATATCTTCCTTTTTGAGCAACAAGTCTGTTATACTTGTGATAAGAATAAAGTAAAATACCTAATGTTCGCTGTTTCGTTCGTGGGAAAATCTTGGCTTTATAATATACACTTTGGAGTAGGTAGAGAATAATACTTTAGGTCACATTACTACGTATAGACAATATATTTTATGTATACAACGGGAGGGTTGATTCTACAGGATTGATGTTGAAAAATGTTCTGCATAATATGTAGGCACAATTAATTATTCAATACAAGACATGAGGTTAAAAACGAAATGTTTAATTCAAGTTTTACAATTTCATGTAATAGGGTAAAAGTCAACTGTTTTTCACATTATTCAGTGTCGCAGATTCAAAAAAAATGGTAAATGGTAACATTTTTTGCAGAAAGACTTTATTAGAATAATGGTACAAAGTACAAATTGTAGAGTGTTTCAAATAAACCACTTTTAAGTACGTTTCTAGCCACATGGCTAATATTTTAGAAATCACGCAACAACCCAAAGTGTGTACTTTATGTTACTCTCTAATTAGCATTTGACGGTCTTTGTAAAGAAAATTTCAGCAAGGAATCAGAGTGGCGTCAGTAGTCACTTCAGCTGTGAAGTAAAAGAGCAGGGCAGAGATCCGATTTTATTATTTTATTTTAATGCTTCGATTTTTCCGTGTTGAAGATGATGCTGACGACCATGGCTCCGATCAAATGCCAAATAATTATATCTTTTTAGGCACGCTACAAACCAGTACATAGACAAAACACGAAGCGCGATGAAGGAGCTCGCGGTCTACAAATGGTTGGTGGGATGTTTCAAGATGATATAATGATGTAGTGTGCGTAGTAATTTTTGATATCTATCAGCATCATAAGTGCAGATGACCAAGAATTATTATATTTTTTTACTGACGAGCCATGTAATAGGAATGTACTTCGATCTTCGATTTTCATTGCATTTGGCAGAACGGCAACTGAACCGCATCTGATTCTGAGGTTAAAAGCATCTGCCTAAGGTGCTGACAAAGCAGTTGAATGGAACTTGATTTTGATTTGCAATAATATTTTTGATGACTGCTGTGAGTATGTATTTACCTTTGCATTTTGTGGGCTTTCGTTGATTTGATATTGATACGCATCTAATAGGGACAAAGTTTAGCACCGAAAGACTACCGTACATGTCGTACTTTTTTGCAGATATACAAACACGACGACATACAAAGTAAAAAGTAGCTCGAGTGTGCATTTAACATTGATTATTATGTGTAAAATTTATAGTATAATAGGGCAAAAGAAAACCTGTATTACACTATTTGCCGTCACTCATCATGGAAGCCATCACTTCAGGTAGCTACTGCATTGCATTGAAAGCTGATGTGCCTAATAACAATGAAGGGCGATTGATATTCTTACATGATATGAAAGACATTTATACCATGTGTGATGTACGTTCTCCACCAAACATATAAAGGATTATCCTTTCCCAGTAATCCCCAAGAAAAAATTACGGTAAAATAATTGCCACTCACACTTTTATGCATGCCCGACACTTGTTTCTTGTAAATAAATTACTGCTTACTTAGGAAAAGCTTTGTCCGGAGATCAGTGGGAAGTTCGACCAGAATTTGTTGCAAAATGAAACAATTTTTTGTCTAATTGTTATTAGGATGTGAACAAGAACGTCGGTTTTTCAGTTTGTTCATTTTGTATTACTAATTTATTTTAAGTCGCAGTTTTTGGTCCAGAATCGAGGAAAATAAAAAAAACAAAATCCTTGTTAAATAACCGAGGTCCTGGCAACGTTTTGCTTTTTTTAAAGTCTG
>JAHZNB010004668.1:0-10944 GCA_027744295.1 Callyntrura guangdongensis
ATTTTATCCCTTATTTGGTCCCCCAATCCCAATAGAACTCAATTGAATTAACGCTGTTACCTAGAAATAAACACTTGGTACCATAATACCTTTCGTACATACCACGTAACTAATGTTCATATCACATTGTAACACAAATTTCCTACGAATGGTGTCATTGGTTGATTCCACTTTGAATGTATATATGCTAGATTTTCCTGGATGCACCTCAAAATATAATTATAATTGCATAGTATTTCTACCACTTACAAAAACACTTCAATAGATGACCCCGACTGAGAGAGAGAAACTCAGCAGGCCGACACCGACAATCACTCCTGTAGTTAGTGCCGCCTCTCATGGTATGATAATTATTTGACCGAAGATGGCACAAACAGTGGTTCCATTCTGACGACACGTTTTCACTTTTTTATCCTTGTTTTCACATGTCTTCATCATCGTTCTCATCTCCGTATCTCTTCACACTAACAACAGTACGAGCGACCACACATTTGATTAAATAGATCAAATAACGCCAATTCGCGCATCAATCCAAACCGATCAACCATACTAATACTAATAATCCAAGACAAGAACCTGCCTATTTCCCCGTTTGTTCCTCACATTTAAAAAACAATCTTTACTAAAAAGGTTTTGTACAAAAACAATACTAATAATCAGAGACGACTAACAATAAATATGTATGGAAAGGGTTTTTCTCTTTTGCTTTTTCTCTCTTGTTTAACACAATTTCTCTCTCTCTCTCTCTCTCCTCAGACTCTTCATACTATATGATACGACTGTCTCCTCGAGTAAGCTAGTTGGTTTGTTTGGTTGGTGTGTAGGATTTTCTTTCTGATTCCATTCTTTTATGGTAATACACTACGTAAAGTTCGTTCTACCACGACCACTACCATAAACTCCCATTCTCATCATGATGAACATCCACTATTCAGCAACACCACCACCATACCAGTATGATCGTCTCCTCGCCTCGTCGTCGTCACACACACACACACACACACACAGAAAAAGTAAAATAGCACTTATGTAGTATTATGTTTGTGTATGCATGTATTATAATATTATCTTGTGGACGAAAGTAGGCAAGCAAGCAAAAGAAGAGATGAGAAAACGAAGATGATGATGAAGTGCAAGTGGTAGTGGTGGTGGCGGAGGAGGAGAAAAATAAAAAACAGCACACAAAAGTATTATCCGACTGAGAGTGAGAGAAGAAAGATGCTTCTATGCCACCGCCACCACCGTTTGTTTCAGTAAAGAGGATATAATATTATTATTATGTATGTATACCCTCAATAGTAAGTGCTAGTACTAATTGTAAGTTAGTCGGTCGACTCATGCATGCATGCAGGATACGATTTCTCTCTATTTTGTATCATCGTGTGTTTAAAAACCTGATCATGGGGATATGCATTATGTATTGTGTGAACGTGTCGGTCGGTATATATTTAAGTGGCTATGTAGCAGGACGAGACGAGGCAGAGAAATAGGACTGAACGCCGAACATAATGAAATGCAATGTGAATAAACAAAATACCTAGGTTTTGGTGCGTGCTGTGTGAGGGCGTACAATGTGGTGGGAAAATGTAATATTTTAGTACTGTAGTTAGTTGTTTTGGGCTAACCTAACCAGATCCAGAGTAGACCAGGCCAATCCAACTACTCAGTTTGGTGAGTAGCGTTGGGTCATTAAATTAGGTGACTTTAATGAGATTATGACTTTCTTGCCTAAGGAGGTGGCAGAAGTTATATATGGGCTGTTGCTGGAGATGATGTAAGACTCAGAGAGATGATGAAGGAGCGAGAGTGATAAAGAAAACTTGTGACCTCTTCTGCTGGCTAAAAAATTATGTCGAATGTGGAAGAAAAACTGGCAGTGGTGGTGTAACTAGTAGGCATATAAAAATGAATTGATGAAAAATGGTTAGGTTTATAGCATATACATCATAGATACATCATGCATTCTAACAACGTTAATACTCAAGTGTGACACTCCAATTTTAAAGGAGATGGAAAGTTAAGTGAGTAAAAGTTGTGATGGAAATGAACAAAAATGCTCGGGTGCAAAAGTCTATTTCCTCAGAAAGGAAGAGCATCCCTGGCCACACTTGCCTCAAAGGAAATTGAAGATGGTACATGATAACATCTCAAGAGTAATGGTATGCATGTTATAAAAAATCGCTTGGCAGAAATTTCTGCGAAAATGAACATGGTTGAAACTACTGCTGTATGATATTAGTGTTACTAGCGTGTAGTCATTCTCGTAAACAATAGGCTGAGCTGACGCTCAATGAAACTACAAAAAGTACGTGGGCGTTTGTACAGAAAAGGAAGGTAAGAGGTGCGGTGTAACCTCCTGATTTCTAAATGAAAGATGAAGCGGATGGTTGACACTACTAGGATAATATATAGCTAAGCTGTCAGTGCTTAACCTTTTTGCACGGGTTTGACCTAGCCCGCAATAAATCACAGCCCTTTGATACTAAAGGGATCTAGATACATATACATCGATGAAAGTATAGGAGGATGTATTTGATCTCAACTTCATGCAAATAAACGAAAACCATTCCAAAAACAGCGTGTGTGGAGTGATCGAATAACGGTCAAAACAACAATGAAAATTCAGTATGCGACGACAACTTATATATACTCTCAAACTCTCAGCGAAGTGACGGTGTTACAGAGTTGTTCTTGTTCATTGTAAGAAGGAAGACATTATGAGATTTGTAATTCGCGAGATTGCGAGTAGTGGTGAGAAAAATCCTTCAAGTGCAAGACACGACACGTCTTGCTTATTTGAAAATAGTACATAATATCATCTAGACGCATGTCTCGAAAAACTTGTGCATTTTTATACTTTTTGCATATATGTTTCTGTTTCTCTGTTATTTGTTTCTCTTGTATCAACTTGATGTTATGTGTATACGATTTTGATGACCGTGGTGAATGAATATACGGTGGCCATGTTTAAGGCCCTGAAATACATAATCAGGTCTATAAAATACAGATTCAAGGCCATAATTAATTATATAAGTAGAGTCTAGTATGTATACATGATCACGGTTGTTAAATAAACAATCATGACCAATCTTACATTGTATAAATGGCTTAAATAGTTGAAGATGTTAAAAATAAGTACATGCGTCTTACAATTTAAACTTTTGTTGCCTACCTCCTCGTCTCCCGGGTTTGAATTCTTCAGGTCCCAATTAGCCATTTACCTTCTTTCGTGTATCCAAGTAGCTTTTCGTGTATGACTTTCAGAGACGCTAGTAATAAGGTATGAATTTGTGGTAAAACGAGATAGAAAATAGTTACTTCATTTCTTTACTTTTTTGATTGCTTGTGAATTTACACGCCCAATTAGTATCTTTGCTGTTTTCAGTAGTCCAGTATACGATATTCGAGCAAATACTTATATGTTGTGGTTCTGTATCAATGTCAATACAAATAAGAACAGAACAGAGCAAATACACGTACGGCAGGATGATGTGATAAAAACGTCTAATCTGATCGCTGGAATAATATATCCTCCTGTAGGAAACTAATTTAGCATGTAAATAAACAAGAGAAAAAAAAACCTTTCTCAGAGATACGAATACCTTAAGTTATTCACAATGAATTGAATAGTGTTCTCCCTTTTAGACGTGCTATGTATATATGCGTTTCCTATCGTATCACTTTTTGTTTTATAACTGCTTATTATTGGTTAATTGAATGAAACTAAAGGAAAGTTTACCACTTGCTGGCTCTCTGGTTGCTATCTCACATAGACCCACTTTAACAAGCCTGTGAGCTGAGGAGTACTCACAATTAGATGCGAGGAGTAGGTAATCATTTTCAACGTGGATTTTTTATACTCACTGTACTCAAGAGTTTCAATCTTTGCAACACGCCAAGATAATGGTGAATGATGATGTTAACATTATTTCGCTTTGCTTCGTAAAAACGCAAAAAAGTGCATTAGAGAGCTCAGGGAAATGGGATAAGTACGTCAGTAATGTATGTCGAGTCGAGCACAATATTTAAAGGCAATAATCAGTTTTTCTGTGACTTGTCCGAAATTTGTATTAAATGATAGTTTTTGCCAGTATACCACACTCGCTCGTAAAGGAGTGCATAATATAATGTTTATATTCGTCTACATGGATTTGACATTTTGTTTTTCATTCGCATCACGCACACCTGCAACAAAATTTATATTTATGTATTTGTTAGTTGGCACTTTTGTACCAGAAAAAGACACTTTCGCAGACTGCACACACGGGCAACACCGACGTCTACCTATTTACAGTTGACGCATTATCATCGCAACGTACGCGCTGCAGCCGCTATGTTGGCTGGATGTGATTTGAAACATTTTGGCGTGCATTCTATTTTAAGCTGTAATATAAAATAAATTCAAGACATGATTTACTTGCACTTTACGCCATTTTATGTCACATCATGCCATCAGAATCAAGCAGGTAGCATCGTTTTGGATGTAAACAACACGCGTACACACGGTACGCTTTGGTTGTTACTACTAACTCGTTCGTAATTGTTTTGCTTGTCTTTTGGTCTTTCCGGTTTTCTCGCGGGGAAATCTACATGTCTACCTTGTCCAATTCCATAAAAGCAGTCTAACTAGTTCCAATGATGTTGTGTCTTGCATCAAAGAAAGCCTTTTGGTATTCACATGTGGTTGTGCATGCAACATTGACTCACATCCAAATTATCACCGGGCATGTAAGTAGAGAACCCTTTTTCCTGATTTCTGTTTCGCTTTCTTCATGCGAATGATATGCTCAAAATGAGAAGGATAAAAATTAATTTCATATGATGATGTGTACAAGTGGCGAATCTCATAGTTTCACGTCGTTTACAACACAAAGGTCTTCTTTTCACAACACGATGACAGAAAGAATGTAGAATGTATTCCGGTATTTTGCATTCACTGCGTAATTACGAAATACAGTGATGTGAGTGATGCTTTGCAGAAAGAATGCTACAAAATGAAATTGCATTTCTCTTTACCTCACCCCCGATTTCAATTATAGATTAAAAGTGGTACGACTACTCAAGACAGAGCAATGCCGAGTGGCAAAAGGCAAGAGAAAGACAAGGGCATGCCAGTACCAGCATTTTATATGAGCTTAATTTCCACTAAATGACTACTTTCTTGGAATTTTGTTATCTAGCTTTTGTTCACTGCACTCCATTCCACGGTTTCTGAATCTGAATGAAAACCACCTACGTACATAACAAAAACCAGTATAAACGCGTCAGTAAAACGGTACCGCAGGGACAGTAATGCATAACCAGTTCAAGTGGAAATTTAGTGTAAAATAAAACCGCATCTAACACAAAGATCACCTCTAAACTAAAGCAATATAAAAAATTCAAGCTTGCTCCATTTCCCTTCGTTTCTACATGGTGGCCTTCTGCAGCTTCCATGATGAGGAAATCTCTTGTGCTGGAAACCACTTTCACGTGGTTGTAAAGAAAGGTTGAAATGCCATTGCCATTTGCCGTACATGACGCAAAAATAGGGATAGCAATTTTGCATACCTACATATATTATTTATACGTAATCGTCTGGAGTTGTTTATTATGCGGACACACAGACACCCGGACATAGCCTTTTAAATATTTAAAAATTTCTTGATAAATTGAACCATTTCCGCATACCTTTTAGTATTGCATTTTTATGGTTTTCATCTTGAGCACATTTCCTGTTCCCTGTTCTGTTGTATGATATAAAAAAGTATTGGGTCACAATACGAGTGCAGTTTTGGTAATGGTTAACTATATTATGCAGTTAATAAATTCGATATTCTGGCATAATATATACTTATGGTCGTCATTATGTTTTTGAGCATGAAATTTTCCTTTACTGCAAATTAAGTTTTATGTGCAAAAAGCTGAAACGGAAAGTAAAAGAAGCAAGTGGCAATGAGACCATGTTGTTGGTGACAACGAAAAATTGGCAACATCTACTTATAAACAGTGCAGCCCTACAAGTGAATTTCCCGAGGAAAGTCTCACTATCGAAAACACAGAGCTCGTCTGTGCACAGTTTTTGTCTACTTTAGTGTTTTTTGTCATTTCACACAAGACTAAAATTGAGAATGAACAAGTAGGCGAGAGTAGCAGAGAAGGAAATTGTGTAATATTTATATATATAAAAGTCAATTTCTGTTTGTATATTCCCTTAGTTTATGAATTTCTGAACCGATTGCCATCAAATTTGGCATACGCATTGTGAAACTCCCTAGGAAGGTTTTAGTCAAGCTTCGGGATAAAAAATTGTAATCCCTTGATCCAGTAGGCACACTTTTGTCGAAAAGGTCTTAATGACTAAAGAAGCTAACGTCTCATTCCCAGGGAGTTTTGAATTTTAACGTACAAAAATCTGCATTTCTTAACCGATTTGGCTGAAATTTGGTGCAGGGGTTCTGCGCCCACAAAAATTACGTCAGCCACAGTCAAGAGACAGTGATCATTTTCAGACCCGATAGGGACACTTACTATTCCCAAGCAAATTTTAGTTTTAACGTACAAAACATTCATTTCTTAACTGATTTGATAAAATGAATATTTACAGATACGATTGGAACACTTTACCTAACGTCTCATTCTCATGAAAAATTAAATTATAGCCAAAATGAATTTTCATTTCTTGATAGTTCGTAGATTCCCTAGATTATATTAGATTCCGTAGATTAGATAGTTCGTTCTTGATAGTAGTCCGATTCCCTTGATAGTTGTTGGCACATTTTTTTTCTAACGCATCAAAATGAATATTTTAAAATGAATATTGGTTACAAACCCATCTTCTACATGAAAACGAATGTCTGTTCGCAATGTTTTTCCTGTTCGAGAACGGGTCTTATCAGATAGTATTGAAATAAACCGGCTTAATCGCTGCTATAGAGACGCCGATGAAAGTTTTGTATTGACACATGCTGATTGAGTTGATAAGGACTTGATATTTTGGCTTGTCGGTTGACCTGGTTTCACAGTATAAAATTATAGCTAATTTGGATAAAGTTTAATTTTGGATCCCCAAAATGACACCCTCAACCAAATTTGCTAAAATTATATCCCATAGGTACCAGTACCCTAAGGTACCTGTGTGCCAAATTTGAGCCAAATCGACTGAAGCGTCTGGCCTGTAGAGTGATGACAGGCGTGCGGACGGACAGACAGACACGCTAATCTCAATACTCCAATGAAATAGATAATAGATTTCATCGGCGTAATAAAACTACGTCCTCAACATATAGGTACATGCTGGTTGTTCACTGACATTCTCTTTCCTTTCCATGAAAAAGTTTATTCATATTCGTGTACTCATCCTGAATCTTTTCTGCATTTGACGATATCATTTCAGGAAGTTTTTTCAGAGTTGATTTTGTTTTCTAGATTATCAAGATTGTGATATCAAGTGAATAAAGGCACAGACATGTATGGAAACCAACTTGGACAAAAAGTTTTAGAGGTACCACGTTTCTGCTTGCTTGGATGTTTGAGGAGTGAATTTATATTTTCTATAATTCTTAGACTTTAGTCACTCTTTCATGCATGCAACAAATGACACAGATAGTAGAAGCGGCCCCCAAAGAAACGCACAAGTAAATTATGGAAATGGAACATGTTGTTGAGAGTTGTTGTGTTAGTGGAACNTAAATTATGGAAATGGAACATGTTGTTGAGAGTTGTTGTGTTAGTGGAACTGGACTGCTGTGTACATTTTATAGAGCTTCGGTGGAAGAGCATTTCACGAAAACGGAAACGGCTACGTACACACACCAGGAAAAATCGATGACTCGAACTTTCTGTTTGGTGTCAATGATGATAAATTATAATGATAAGCTTCATATCCAACTCAAAATGTACAGATGCTGAGTCATACAATACATTTCCCGTCCTGGTCTGAGCATGATATTTATGCTGATACCTTTGTACTTATGCTTTATGTTATGAGTTGTGAAAAATCTAATAGTCGTATCAATTCAGTTGTCATGATGAAAATGATAACTTGTGTATAATTCGGCTACTACAGACAGAAATCAATTAAAATTTCCACCATTACAATCATCTGCCGCCGAATTTGATGGTACAGTCATGAAGACACGATGTGTTACTTCACATTTACCTAATGCTGAGAATGCAGCTCACCTATCTTATCAACACTTCCATTCACCAACAATCACTGTTGGTTATTTTTGATTACCACTGCTACTTTTTTCAGTATTAATAGAAAAATTCTACCCCAGTTCTGTTTCGCGTTTCTATAATCGTATTTTTTATGTAATAGTGATACCATTTTTAGTTGCATCAATTAAGCTGACAATTAGGAAAATATGTATATGCAAGACAATATGTAATATGTTGAAGGTTAAAAGTTTTGTCTTAATACTTCAACGTAAAGCAAAATAATTTTTTCTGCATTTCCAAAAGGACGAAGTAGCGCAACAATTACAAAGGTTGATGGTAATGAATGATGCATACATACCTGTAATCATCCAGTTGAGTTATATCAGAAGAGCGCTACTCTGATGAACTGACTATTACATCCTCTTGCTTATGACTACTAGTTGAAAGTTTTGTACGCAACTAAATGGATAAACGGCTTGGCATATCGGTTCGGAAGGATAAAATTCTCACGACTATAATACTCCCTGGTAAATACATAGTTGACGATAACTTTCCATTTAATGCAAAAGATTGTCCACCCAGAAATTCTGCTGCCAGACTGCCTGAAGTGAATTTTTGTGTATTTATTAAGCGCAGCCACGAACTAACTTTGATATCGTAGAGAAAGTTGGAAGGCCAACTCAACAGACAATAGCTATAATACCATGTTACTCAATGCAACAACGAAGTCAAAGTCCTTGAGGTTCAAACTAATTGCCCATTCATGTTGTGTGTGTGTGTGAACGTTGAATTAATGTATACAAAGTGCAGAATAATTGTTTGGGGATTTTAGAGTCATCAAATGGAAAAACTTTTAGTCAGGCAGTATGTTGTTGGTTGATCTCTTATTAATCAAGTTTCCGCCGGGTTATGCAAACAAGTTTGTTTTAATTTCATTTACCGTTCTGTTGAGTAACACGTTTTAATTGAATAATGAAAATTCTACACACCGCCCTACGTAATTTTGCAGCAGCAGTGGCAAAACAAAAATCTGAGGGAAAATAAATAACAAACGTGGCAAAATAAAAGGCAGGAGGGGGAGCAGTGTTAAAGGATTAAACTATGAACGTATATAACCCACACATTACATACACTGTAAAATTAAAATAGTTATGCTGATTCATAATTTTAAGTTTGCAATAATTATCTGACAGATACGAATGTGTGCTGTAAATGTAATTTAAGTCCTGATGTATTCTTGCGTTTTTTGTTAAAAAAATATTATTAGTATTTTTTAGTCCGGTAGCCGTGATTTTCCAAAAACCCTAAACCAATACTTGGCACAGAGTACACAGAGATCGTGATTGTAGTTAGGAAATTATAAACTTAGGATGTGTCGTGGTCATGGTGCTACACACTGCGAATGACAAACCAATACAATTAGAAATATATACTCTAGAGAAAATGCATCAAAGATGTTGTATTTTACGTCGTTCCTTACGGTTACAGTTTATACTCTGTATATATATTAATGTTGCTCACAGGCACAGTAGTTTAACAAAAAATATATTCCTAACGCAAGCCAAATGAATGCTGATATACAAGTTCAAAAGACCACATGAAATGAAGCTCATTAACAAGCCGAAAGGAAATACTGCATTATGAAAAAACTCGACAAAGAAAAAGTCCGATAAAATTGTACGCGTTAATCCCATTATTTTATAGCAATAAAGATGACATCATAAAAGCTTAGCCATTTAACAAAATTTAAATGGGTCTAGTGAGGGGATGTCTAGGTCGAAAATGTCCAAAAAATATGCCCTGGTTGAATTAGCAAATTATGCAAAAATGTTCAACGGAGAAAATGTCCCGAATATGATAATTCAATAAATTTACAGGATACGCTAAAGGTCATTAATAAGTAATTAATTTAAATAATTGATACTAAGATTAATAATCCTGCCTGTATTTTGGATCTTGGATTAAATGTATGATGAGACAAATGATGTTTTCATATGACTAGTCACCGAAGAATTTCTTTATCTGTAACAATGTAACACCACAATCAGTTAAAATTTCATTTACTGTTGAGCTGTTTGCAAAATAATTTAGCTTCAAAATTTTTCGTCCCTTTAATTTACAACAGGGACGAATGGTCACCTCTTTTCCCCACATGAATTAAACGATCATTATAAAAGAAGCGAGTGATCAATTTTCAAAGTACGGTTGAAATTATACCTAATGAAATGTATGAAATTCGCGCTTGCACTGAATGCCAAATAATTTATTTCAAATACCTAAGAGATATTCCAGGTTTCGGTACCAATAACAGGCGTTTTTAGTTTAGAGCAAATTGAATAATTCTACGGTTGCATGTTATCACGTTGTACATTGCTCTGATGCTACTTTTAATACAATTTTGTGGAATGGAAGCATTACGAAAACGAAGAATAAATTTGCAAACTTACGCCGTTACTTTCATCAAGTTATTTACTTTTTGCAAGCATATATAGACCCGACTAAATTGGGGTTTAAGTATATCTGAAAGTCAGCCACAGTGACAGTGGTCAAAAAGCAGATATTAAAAAAAAATAACGAAGCCAATTTCACATAAAACGCAATTTCATACTCGGAAACGTGCCAATAAGTTATTTAGATCTGCGAGCTTTGCTCTCAAGTTTTTATCTTGCCTATAGACTATAGGTATTAATATCATATTATACGTAGGTCAGATTTCGTACGGTTATCATTAGTGTGAGACACTTTATGTCACGAAAAACTCCCTTTTATGTATGCATTTATGTCCTTAAAATCATCAAAATA
>JAHZNB010004669.1:0-17085 GCA_027744295.1 Callyntrura guangdongensis
TGCCGCAAAATACCCCATATAAATAAAAACAGTCTGCGTTGACAGAAAACCAACCTTGGAAGTCTAACGACAGTACTGTTGCGATTTTTCAGAAATACAAAACTCCAGAATACAATGATACAAATAAGGTAACATCTCGAAAAATGTGTTTTAATAAACTGGCTTAATCGCTGTATAGAGACGCCGATGAAAGTTTTGTATTGATACGTGCTGATTGAATTGCTAAAGACTTGTGCCCGTTGACCTAGTATTGCTGTACAAAATTTGAGCTATTTTGGCTAAAGTTTAATTTTCGACCCCCAAATGACCCCCTGGGAGGTCGACCAAATTTGCTGAAATTGTATCCCATAGGTGCCAGTACCCTAAGGTACCTGTGTGCCAAATTTGAGCTAAATCGGCTGAAGCGTCTGGTTTGTAGAGTGATGACAGACGGACGGACGGACAGACAGACAAATACGCTAATCTCAATACTAGATGAAATAGAATTCATCGGCGTAATAAAAATCAACAAAAAACCAGGTTTCCTGCCATGGAGGCGAGAAGTGGGGAAGCTTCAAACTAGCATAATGCCTAACCATTTGTCATTCAAATTCGCGTGACATCGTTATTGCTTCAATTTAACCTAACGATTTGCCCTCTTCAAACTAGTGTAACGCGTTAGCATACAATTTAGTCTAACAAGTTTGATAAGATAAATAGAGAGCGGAGAGCCTCCAAAAAATACCACAAAATACGATAATCACGCCAAACTAAATAGCAGTCAATATAATATTAAAGAGCGTGGAGACTATTTTTTTATGCTGTACCGGAGGGTCTCCGCTCTCATTTTATCTTATCAAGCGTGTTAGACTAGTTTAAATGTGAACGTGTTATGCTAGTTTGAATGCTAGTTAGGTTAGAATAATTGAAGTAATGACTGAAACAGTGTAAGGTTAGGAGACTGACTACTACAAAAAGGTAGTAGTTAATGATAAGACTATGGCATAGCTAGTCAAGGAGTACGGTAATTATGGTAAAACGTAAATAAAACCTATCACGTCACGTCGCCATTAGGATAAGATTGAAACAAAAACTCTGTTAAGCTAGTTTGAATGCTAGCGCGTTAGGCTAACTTGAGGCTTTTTGAGAATTGACAGTTGGAACAATCGAAAGCGTATAAAGTCATCATAAGTGAACTAGTTGTCGAATTAGTATTTTTTTGGTATTCCAGCTGGCAGCTAATAAATTCACTGGTTGCAGTAGCTCGAAGTAAGTTTAAATTTTAACTATACACCGAATTAAGTAATGAAAGCAGAAAACGTAAAAATGTTTTCGTCCCACTGCTTTCGTTTATTTAAAATGCAGACACCTGAATGTGTTGATAATTTTATGACAAGCAAATTTGAATTTGACAAGTGGCTGAATGCTTATATTTTTCATACCTTAACGAAGTTTAGAGGGTGTCATAGACAAGATACATGTTTATTTGAGAATTGGAATATAATATTCTCATTCTCATATGATAATTTCTTAGCGGGGAGCCCAGAAAAACTGATTTTCAGCAGCTAGTATTTACCTAAAATTTGCGGAACACCTTCATCGAATGTATGTAACACCTCTTTACTCTTCAATTCAATAGATCTAGGTCGTCTTTGGCTGATACGCTGCAATGGTGAATGGCAGTGGGAAGTGGGAATGCTGATGTTAATGGGATTAAAATGGACTTTTAGGGGAAGAAAAGGCAGAGATAAAAATTTTTATCACGCCATCATCGTCATCTCTCACGTACAAAATCAGACTTCGACTCGCTTAGGAAGTAGATGGAAGAAACAGAAAGTACCTGTACAGTACAAACATGTACCTGGGTGTAATGGGCAACGAAATATGCTCTCAATATGTACCAATTTACTACCATTTCATGATAGAACGGAGATGAAACAATGCAATACATAAAGCAATAAATAGCTATGCTGGCAAAACGTTGTGCTCTGCAGATTTTAAAATGTAAATTTCAGTGGATACGCTAAGGTATTGTTAATTAAAATAGGTATATTAGGTTTTCGAGCATGCGAGTACGTCTCGATAAGGATCATCTGATGTACATGATATGTACACGATTATGTTGTGTTTTTCAAAAATTTGTGTTTATCAGTCACACTGTTGATTCTAGTAGAAAATACTACACAGTAAAAAATTTAGATGGCATTGTACTATCTGGACGTAGTGACAACCAAAATACTTGTTCTTTTAATGAAGTGAGATACTGGTTAGATGAAAGTTTATCCAGCAACCTTACCAACTACGAAAGTTACTTTCCCCGTTCAAACAAGCCTTCTATTACTTTGCATTGAAAACGGGTTTACCACGACAAATTTAACGTATATATTGGCGTATTATCCTGAGATGATTCTATCTGTAATGGTTGTATAATATAAATACCTAAAGAACAATAGCATGAAGCAAGATATTGTAACGTTCTGCTATTATCTAACAGATATTAACATATAATATGTTATATTATGATTTTACAAACTTTTTAACCATTAATTTTAATGTTTAGCATTAAAAAACTGATTGCTAGATTTTATTTATTTTAGCAAAACGGCGAGAAAAACTTAATTCAAAATAAATTTACAGCTTTTGTGCATTTAGCTTCAAGCAATTTGCACAAACAAAGGAAATTTGGAAACCATGAAAACCGAATCGAGATCAATGATGAAAAATGAATTAGACCATTTTCTGTCTGGAACTTTTGACAAGCCAATAGTTGATAGTAGCACTTATAATCATCAGTTAACTAAACTGATTCTAAGCTGATGCATCTGTAACAAGTATTTTCTTTTCTTTTCATGATACAATAAATGTTCTTTTTGCCACTCACATTCATAAATTTTATCGTTTTCCAAACTGACAGGCAGGTGTTCACCAGTCATTCCTAACACGAAAGGAACTTTTAAAAAGTAATCAAGACGGATATTGTAACCCAGACGATAAAGAATCATGTTATTTGAACGGCGGCAGTGAGAAACATTTACGGAAACCTTATATAACAAAATAGGTAGCTACACGAGTTTGGCTTGGGGCAAATCTAACATACTCCAGATGCAAATGTCTGCCATGTCCTTTCATCCATTCAATAAAACTACGACGATCATCTTTTGTTTATCTGTATCATCTGAAGTATGTTTCTGGTGATTGAAAGCATAAAAGACAAGGAAATACAGAATTTGTTTAGAATATGTATATGCAGCAAACAAAAACTTTTGCATATATGACATCTTGTATTCATATCACAGAAGTATTTTTTACTCAATATATTTTTACTGATGCTGCTAATTCACACAAAGCGATTTAAGTTATCTAAATGACGGTGCTGTCGAGATCAGTTCTTTTTGGTTCACACAAGAGGACCATATCGGAAAGTTAAGTCGTTTTACATGTATATACGCTAACCTGGAGCTATTCAGGTGCACAAAAAAACTGCACGCAACAACTGAGATTCAATAAATAGTAAGTTCAATCCTAAAAATTATACAGGTAAAATGGATACGAAAAAGAAAGAGGGAGAGAGAGGAGAGACATCGTCAATCATTATCCCTGCAAATGGCAGTAAAATGTGCTCAATTGCGCATTTATTGTTATTTAGAGGCTATCAAGAAGTCTTTGTTTGAGACTAACAACTTTTTTCATTGAAAACAATAATGCTTGACAAGTGATAGAAATGCCACTACTGTAAATGAGCGTAGGTACACATAGGCTTGTGTAAGGTTTGTATGTAAAAATAAATACACTGATGCTACACGCAGATATCTCTCCAAGCCGTTATAAAAAATCACTAGAGGAAACAATGTCGTAAGTAGGTAGGTAGGTATGCTCCAATCATCATGCACAAGTTTGTTCGTTAAAAGTTTACCAATGAAAAATAAATAGCAGGCGTTCAATCCTGATCATGACTAAATTGTCACGTTTCCAACAAATGTATTTGCTCTCTGTTTTATGATTTACGTCTTTTCAAAACTAGGAAGAAACAAGAAATTTGACTGGCAAAATTCCTGTCTTACACACACATACCAGGTAAGTACAAATTATAGTTTATAGTGTTATTAACAAACCGACTTAATTAGGAATTAGGAAACAGTCAAAAAATGAATCATTCCATTTCTTAGTACAACTATTTATTTAATGAGAGGTACACTCACTCACTGTCAATTTGTCAGAGTTGGGTACACTGAATCATGCCGTTCAATCAAAGAATGCGTTGTGTCAAGAAGCTCTTTTCATCTTTTTAAAAATGCGTGCCAACAACTGAAAATGAGCAATCCATTTGTCCTGTTCATGTCTCATTAAACCAATGATAGCAAGAAGTGATATCTTCTCTTCTTTGCAGAGCTCACGTACTGAAATAGATTTTTTATCCACTTTTCATTCAATAAAGACAATGGAACTGTCCACTTGTTTCTTGATGTATCTCCGCTGCACTATACTCACTCCACTATATAGATATGTCAAGTTTACTGCTTTAGACAGTAGATGATATATGCATATCTAGATGGCTATGCCAATTTACTAGTTACCAGTATATATCCAAAAAAGAAGTAACGTGAACGAGCTATTCAACTTATGCAGTGGTAACATTTCGGATAGCTTTTAAACAACTCTTATTATAAAGTAGCGCTAGCCAGTTTATACGATTCATAGATATGTATTATTTTTTTTTAACCATGTCTGTCTGTATGTCCATCCGTTAACCCGTCATCTTTAAATATTTTTTTGACTTCCACCACTTTCTTCTCGCAATCGAATCCTGTTACCCTCGTTGTTTGTATAACAACTCGTAAATGGAACCCAATCTGGCTAACAAGGTATTTTGAATTAAAAAAAGTCGTAGCCCATATTGAGCCTCGTTAGATTAGCTATTTTTAAATCTCTAACTCAACTGAGAATAGGCTGCTATGGACAAACAAAGTTTTATTGCTGTATTGTACTCCATATTTTTCAGAACTAATTAATTTTAAAAAAGGTTTTCGACAAAGTATGATTTATGTGTACGATTTATGCTGACAGTTTTCAATTAGGTTTCGCGATTTTGCTAACTTTGAAGTGATTCAGCTCATTGTTTTTTTTAAATCAACAACATTATTGCCAACGCCATAAATTCGAATACATCTAATCGTTAATAAGTAGACAAGTTTAAAAAAACTGATTAATTTACAAAAGAACACATGTACAATATACATGCTTGATGATTCAATAATTTAAATTGATACAAACTGATAATTACAAATTGAGTAACCTCCTCTCAAAACTCAATTAATTTTGTATTTTCTTCTTTTAAAATGGCAGGATAATCTCCCAAATTGGCATCACCCGTCCGATTGTTTATCTGTATATGTTGACTACCTGCGCGGTTTACCTGACGTGGTGTAGTGAAATATAGGCATAACTAGTTTACAATTGGATATTAATTGCCTTATTGTGTGCATGCATATTGACTGGTAGCTAAATTACGTACGTAAACCCGCATACTTTACACTAATATTATATATCATTGCCAAACCATCATTGTCTTCGTCGCCTGGCAGGACGAAACGTAGGTACCAAAGTTCCAAAAGTTAATTGACAGAAACAAGGTCATAGTCACTCTCTCACATACAGTTTTAGGGACGTAAGTTGGTTAAAAATAAGAAAACCAGACCAAATAAATTGCAAAATCCAAAAGGGGTTGTCGTCGTTCGTGTAAGTACATCGGGGATTATACGTTTGTTACTTGTTTACCCTTGTGTTATCTTTGTTATCCTGTGCAAGCAAGAGTAAAAATTGGAGAAGTCATTTGTTGCGTTATTGAGAGGGCACCCTTTCACATTGGCAAGTTTCTTGTTACCCACAATTACTACTGCCACCAACTAATAACTTGACGTTATTATTTCTGCACTCTGGCCGACGAAGAAGAAAAACAGATGCAATTAATTAGTAGACTAACTTGAAACCATAAGATTGGTTGCGTTCAGAAGTGCTCACGTTTTACATAGATTTGGCTTTTAGGAAGGCAAAAGTACCGCCTCATTTGCATTCTCAGTTTGTGCATGTTGGTAAAAACACTTGTATGTACATTTTGTACTCGAAAGTCGAGGTAAAAATTAATGAGTTGCGTAGTATCTACGATTCGTTTCATTTTCGTAAGCATCATTACCACCTTCTTTCTTCCATTAGACATCCACAACAGATAAAGATCTAAAAGAACAATTCATCCCGTTCACATTTCGTAGTGCCGCTGAGTGTAATGCCTTTACAATCTGCAGTGATAGAGAAGCTGAGACCAATTTGTGGCGTGGAAAACATTTTTTCCATGATTTCTTACCCAGGTGACGGATTTGAGGACATAAAAATTAATTCTAATCATTATGTCACTGATAAAGGAGCACTGATTTGCCTAATCACAGGTCGGATTAAATTTCTCGACGAGCCACATTACACCCAGGTGACGGATTTGAGGACATAAAAATTAATTCTAATCATTATGTCACTGATAAAGGAGCACTGATTTGCCTAATCACAGGTCGGATTAAATTTCTTGACGAGCCACATTACGAGTGATGTATAGTATACGTAAAACCAATAGAATAATAATAGCGAATGATGTGACATGATAAGGAATAATAAAATTGGATAGCAATAACGTTACATAAGCTGCATAGGACAGGTTACTTTTTTGAAGTTAAATTGTTATTACGGTGTATATTAATTGTATATGCATTACATTGTTATTGCCCAGTCAACGTTGTGGATCAGCCTGAATGATCATGATCACTTACATGTACGTTCTTAGCACAATTTAAAAAGCAAAACTGATAAAAATTCGTCACCCCTTTGTACTGGTGCTCTCGAATCAGTAGAGTGACATAGTATATATATACATATGTTGCGTTGTATAGCAAGTATACGATAACGTAAAAATTGAAACTGAAAGTAAGTTTACGATGTCATTGCATACTGATGAGCTATCCCTCGAGAAACTGCTCATAAATTGTTAGTTTGTTTACAGCACAGAAAATATTTTCAGCTTGGAGATCTAAAGTACTATTAATAGCGAATTAAGGCTCTAAAATGCATTCGACCACTATATTTAAAATTGCTCTAAGGTTTTCTTAATTGTACTTTGTTGTTTGAACTTTTTTGTTAAAAAATAATTTCGATAGGAAAAGTCAATGAATTTTAAAGACATTAGTATTCAGCATTAAAATATATAAAGCGTACAGAAAATGTGAACAGGTGTGCATTTGTCCTGTGACGAACAGCTTTTGGGATCTGACTCTATTCGTACTGTTCTTAATTCTCCAAAAGCGCAAATATTTTGGTATTCCACAAAAAACTAATTTGTCACTATCAAAAATTTTACAGTCCGTTAAAGTTACGATGTGTGGTGTAGATTTTGCAACCATACCTTGCTTTGCTTAAAATAATTCCATACCTACTACTATAAAAGCTACACTGGTTTTCTGGTGGTGGAATCAGTGAGTAAGCCTCATCGTAGTATGAAATCGATTACTGAACATCGATTTTTAACATTAATAGCTGTTTAAAATAAATCGTGATCACCGTCGGTAATAAAGACAAGACGTTTCCAGATAAGTTACGTTTCGTGAACTGAAATATGTACAACCATTGTACAACATGAAGTCAGAAAGTGACAACTTGCAATGTTACGTAAAGATAGGTATACTCTTTTTTAGCAAGAGCTGTGCGCAGATTGCATTTATTTAGATTATGTAATGCATTATTGGTGGTAAGAGTAGGACCGATAAAATTGTATGAACACAAACACCAGTGAAGCGATACACGACACCAGATCAAGATTTTTGATAAGCATCTGACACCACATCGGCAAGATCATCAATCCGAAAGAGATATTCATCAATCAAGCAGGTTTATGAGTAGCGGATGTTACAAACTCCGCAAGGAAAAATATTAGTTGAAATCGAATATGAAGTACAGTACAAAGGATAATACGCAATAAGTAATTTATCGGTGCACATTTTTCATGTGATCCCTCAGCGAGGCGAGGAATGCAGGGAGGCGAACAGGTATTTACGGATACTAGACACTATAAAACAGGAACAAATTCAATATTGAATGTTTATATGTGTCACAATCCGTCTCTAAGTATGTTTACACAAGCAATTTTACCTTTATGTGGAAACTTAATATACTCGCGCTGCAATAAGAACATGTAGTGTACAATTTTTTTTCAATTTACACTTTTGAGATCTTTGCTTTCATCAAGACAGAAAAAGACAATGCCACACCTTAAGTTCGTAATTTATTGCACCCAAACTCAACTCTCTGTGGAATTATTTCTCGGCCGAAAAAATACTACACAAGTTGGTGCTCGTTCAATCGGTGTGTGGGTCCCATTCTCACTTCAAGTATTCAAAGTATCTGAATAGAATTATGTTACTTGTTTGTGTAGATTTGGAACCAATTTTTGCTGCATACAAGTTTTTGTGCTCTAATATATATACCTAATTGAAACAAGAATCTTGCGGATCTTTCTAAAGCGGAGCATGTTCACAGAAGAACTTTAGGCTTTAGCGAATGAAAATATTTGACCGTCAACTTTAAGTCTAGATGACAAATCTTATGGATGATGGAGCTGATTGGCAAATTCTTTAGCTTAATTTTAACATTCAGCTTACATTTATATACAAAATATTTGTATTTATTTACTTACGTTATATGGTATATTTTTGTAAATTGTAACACCGTTAACAAGAGCAGAATACGTTATTTGTATGTTTGAAACAAAAAGATTTATTTGCCCATAAAGCGTGTACACAGTTTTATTCATACATTTAATTGCAGTCGTACAATAACAAAACACCCAGCGTCCTACAGAGCTTGACTAAGAATTTAACAAAAAAAAACGTGTGCTGCTATGAGTGAGCCACACACCTCATAACAGGCTTTCTGATATTAGACATTGTTATTAGCGTTGTTTGTGAGGTTTTTTTCGAATTATTTATAACAAAATTTCTGTCACCTAGGTAGTGTTTTGTCAATAATCTTGAAACCTTGCCATTTATCTCTAATGAACCCATTGATGATATCATTTTCCATACGTGCACAATAAAACACATTTACTCAGGATAAGATGAGAAAGAAACGTCAAAATTAGGGATTGGTCATGATCGCATTTACCCTAATTTGTAAACGTGAAGCCTATAATTTCTTGTTGTCATCGGTATCTTTGTTAACGGCGCAATTTTGTGATTACAGTTGCCACATTTAGGTTTTTCTGTGTTTTACGTTTAGAGAGATTCTGATGCAGTGTAATGCCTATAGTGTAAAATATTTTTATGATGCGTACACATAAACGGTTCTATTGATTATGCATCAACTCAGAAAATTCATACGATTTAGTTTAAAAAAGTCATTTATATTTTGTGTTTTGATAGCTCTTTTGTTCATTTTTGGGATAAATCTATACTAACGAAAATAAACACTGCTTTATTAAAAAAATCGACACATTCGGCATTACGATACTCTCAATTGCATTGCGATAAAGCGTGTACTCACTCACTGTTAATGCTATACCATACATCTATATCTAGTTCTCCATAGACGTGGTTGACTTAAGCAACTTTATTGTTTAATAAATGATACCTAAATAAACACTGCTACACATATAAAAATTCTACTTATTTTACAGTAAAGACTCCCCAACTTTTTAAAAAAAGTCTGAAACCTATAAAAAAATACTTGCCATTAAAAGGATCGATAACGGGAATTGGTTTGTCACCATGCAGCACCTACACCTTCAGGAGACTGTCCCTCCATTGTCAATTGTTAAGAAATAAAAAGTAAATCGATCTGGGGGTAAATAAGTCATACAACAAACATATGTATTGATTTGTTAAATAACTGGTAATCTGAACATTGAGCATTTCATCATAACCGTAAATGTAGGAATAGTATATTTTGATTGTCAATATTGCCAATTGCAACGGTGATTTATTTAGCAAAAATGTAACTTTGAGTTTATCTGGTACACGTTAATGCAACAACGCAACCGGCAGTTCAAAATATTTGCTGTCCCATAATTCTGTTAAGTGAAAGTTGCGTAAGAGTGTAAAAGTTGTATGCATGTAAATGTGTAGCATGGCATGAGTAGATGAATACAATGCATTATACACTGCATTTATTATTATACAAATATACATATTATGTATTTAGGGTATGCCATGATGCCATGTCAACTGTTAAATTTACCTAAACCCTACCTGCGATATGATGATCTGCCTATTTTTTACTCGAATAAAAATAGCTTTAGTAGGAAATAGTAGGAAATATCAACTTACAAAAAATGTTGTAGTGTTTTACAGTAGTGCAGACTGAATGCTAATCGGTATGATTATCGACATTAAAAATATAAGTAAAACAAACCTCGTACATCTTTCAAAAAGCCGTGGCACAAAAAAAACAGACAAACTCTTTTACGATTAAATTGGATTAGATCTCGTGTTGTCATTGTTAGCCACTGTTTACGATCCTTTATTTTGGTTTTTGCAATCTAGTTTGTTGACCGCTGGATGGAACTAATTAGCATTTTGTCGTTTGTGGGTAGAGACGTCAAGTCCAAAGTTAACATGTTTATATGATAATTCGAACTCATATTTTGCTAATGGCAAAGTTCAATTTCACGAGAGATATGTCAGTTGTTGTAGAATCCACAAAATGTAATATTTTACATTATATGCTATTGTGGAGATGATGATGTAAGATGTAACTATCAGTAATCCACTACAGAGTTTCATAGCATTATATGTAATAATAACAACCGTATAAATTTGTACAGGGTATATGTATAAGTGGCAGTGGCATGACAATCTATAAGAGTTCAACAAAAAAAGTCTTGAGAAGTTTATGGGATCAGTGTTGAGAAAAGCATCAGACAAGTAACATATTTGGCCTACTTTTTTATACTGAAATCATTTCAAATTCACTACTACTACTTCTACCCAACACAATCATTTGAACCTTCAACAAGAAACTCATGTTAATAATAATGTAAAAAACGCACACATACACAATAGCATCAACATGCGTTTCTCTGTTCGATATCATCACGAGCGAAGGAATGTTTTGTTGACGCATCAGCAAAAACTATACAGAAGAATAAAAATAAATGAAAGATATGCTTTATCAAATGATTAAATCTGGAGCTAATATTTTCCTTTACCATTTCAATATATTGCCTCATGCTGACAATATCGTTACGTAAGATCAGAGAAAGTTGCCTCAATTCAAATCAGCAACACAGAGAAACAGCTAGTTCATCTCCCTTCTCTTTTTATAGTTTTTTCCGATTTATTTTGTTTGTAACAAATAACTGAGCTTTTTGACAATGTACAAAAGAGAGATGGACAAATTATGAAATATCATTGCGAGTGATTCAGTTCAGTGGCAAAACTAAACGCTGCCATGTATTACCAAATACACTTGTATGCATTTAGTAAAATACAATAATCGACACAGTGACTAGTTTAATGGTTTAATATTGTATTGTGAAAAAATAGGTTCCTAATATAAGGGTGGAAAATAGTTTAGTGGTATGTAATACTATTCCGTTTGCTTATTTGCAATAATTACCACACGGGGAGTTTACTTTTTTGTTGTTTTATTGACGTTTGTTGCATCTCATGAGTCAAGTTTTTCGTTTCTATATTAAATGGGAATTGAGCTGCATTTTTTGTAAGTCATGTCATAAGTAAGCACTAGTGTTCTGTAGTAATCAAATTGCGCAAACGTCCGCACATAAGTCGTTTTACCTGGTTAACAGATTGTAGGTGTACCATGAATACGAAATAAGCTAGCTTCCGCTTTCTGAACCATCGTTTTCAGCATTTAAAAACATGCAATGCTTCAAATTAAATTTTTATTGCAAGATGTTGTAGGTGTGTATTAACCAAAACTTGTGACAGCTTGTGGTACGTTATTGGGATATCAATGATAGTACACTGGATACATGGTCACAATAGATACAAAGGGAATAATTATTTTAAAAAATAGTTCTAAGCTATCATAAATAATTTTGTTGGAGGTCTCCAGTGCCGAACAATTTCAAAGCTTTTATGAATATAAAATGAGCACAATGGAATGTTTTACGATTGTGCCAAGTTCTGGTCGACAACATTACAAGCATGCCATAATTATTACTGCTATTATTTCCATTATAGAGCGAAATAACCCCACACATAAAAAATAATTTTTTATGTTGGTTTCACCTACAGCGTGCGTTACCATTTGTACTTGACAGAAAAATGGTGATGTCGACTTGCTTGTCTTTCTATCTGTCTTGAAGGGTTTGATTTCACTTTTCACTGACTGTTTTAGCTAATATCTATATGTATTTATGCATATGCTACATGTCCACGGTTAGAATAGCCAATTTTTGATTATTTGCTATATTAAAGTAATTTAAGAAGAGAAAATAACGAAAGTGAAGTAAACATTAAAACTAGTAAAATCTTCGACAATTTGACTACGGTGTGGTTAATTGGACGCAATTAATAGTTATTTCCAGGTCATGAACTAGAATAACATGCATGACATCGAAAATAAGGTCAGATAATTGGTTAGGCATCTACGATTAAATTGTGTGTGGTTCATTTCCAAATATTTTTTCTTGTATTTATTTCGTGGGATCCGTCTCTAGCGACGTCATTACAACCGATTTCGTAAATAATTTACGTATCGTATATTTTTTGCCAGACAACAGCAATAAAGTACTCGCAAAAAAGCAGATACTTGATCGTAAGAACAATAATAATAATAACACAAATAATCACATTAGAGGATATTCTGTTTAACTGTCATTTTGAAAAAATCGATTTCCAAGGCCCCCTACCGTATTATCACATACATTTAGTTTTTAAAAATGAGTATTCTTTTTTCAAAGATACACTTGCAACACACATATTGCTCAAGTAATAAATTTAAAAACCAATAATGCCATACAGATATGGCTGTGGCCGATGAAATATTTATCCTTGTGTTTGATGAGACAAGACAGTGCCACCCATGATGAAGTTGATCTCACATTATAATATGTGTAATAATGATGATAATAATAATAAGCAGTTAGTTTTTCACTTGCGCTCTAAATGAGTAGTCGGCGTTGTTGGTAGCCGTTTAAACTGAATACCTTGTAAATTGACCACTAAAAGGAATGGATTTAAAAAATTTCAATTCATTTAATGTCTTTTGTTCGACGAAAAAGAGCTAAGAGCAAGACGCTAATTATTCACACATAAAAAGTATTTTACACTTCACAATATTTATTTTCGCAGAGAACCATAGTAAAGTGTACAACGCGTTGTTGTCGTGTTATAACAACCAACAATAAGAATCGCATAATGTATATTCCACCACCAACATGCGTGTCTATGGTTTTTTTCATAACATTTTGTCCGCGTACTTTTGTCTATGCGGATGTCTTGTAAATTGTACATGTACGACGATGTGCCCTCCCAGTCCCACAATTATTATCCCTAAATACAGTAAAATCCTTTATGGTCCCAACTCCCATCTCACGCTTAGATTTAGAAAACATCCACTTTTTCGTCCTCATCGTCATGGCAGGGGACAATAACGCATAAAGGCATCAGAGAGAAAGAACATACCTCTAAGCTTGCCGTTCGAATTAACTTGATTAATTATTGGTTGACTTTGCAGGACTCCCTTTTACGCCATTCTTTCATCATTTTGCTAGAAGGTCTAAACTGCCAAATCTGCTGCTTACAAGCGAAATACATATTCAATAGGTATTATTATTATTATTGTTACGTATACTCATTACATCTCTACATTTAACAATGTTAGAACGCTATTATTTGCCGTGAAAATGAAGTTGCGCTCGTGGTGTGTACTATCATGATCAGTAGATCTCCGTCCACTGTAACGTACCTTCATTCTGAGAAAGGAAACAGTGCATTAGTTCATTTGGAAGGAGAATTAGCTTTCATTACGTTTTGCCTATGCACATAAGCTGCCATGTAGATTTTCAGAAAGGTAGAATATCCCTGCTGCCTGCAAGTGTTCTTGCTCCATCGTCGGTGAATCTGTAAAGTATATATATAGCAACAAAGTTGCCACTATTGCCAGTCGTCGTTCATCATATCAGCAGTTAGAAGCCTAGTATATTACCTTTAAAAAACGTACTACCTACTCACTACCATTCATTGTCGGCGGAGTTGCGTGTGAGAGGCATGGGTTACGTACGTCGTAACATCAACATCCAACTGCCGTGGAAGAAGGGTTACATTACATTACCCACGTGCCAAACTAATTGCTTTTCTTCCTCAATTATTCATTATTAAAAGACGTCATATTTATCCTTTTATGTTTACCATCGCCTATTACTTACAAACACTGTAATGGTTACGTCGTTACGTGCAATATGTTGCCGTAGTAGTATATCATCATATGGTTGGACTTGCTTCTTTCTTCACCGTACAGTTGGAATTAGGACTTACTACTTGGATTGTTTTTTTTCAATTAGTGCTTCATCATGTAGTACGTTACGTAGATAAAACATTTTTACTATGTTTTATGATGTCTGAGGTGAATTGTCTCTCCGAGAACACAATTAAGTTTTTTATTTGTATTATAACTGTATTCCTTTACATTTTATCAACAAGATAGCTTATATTATAAAGGCTTTATTTTGGAAACGAAAAAGTATAATAATTGTTTCGTCATTTGCCCCCGTTAGTTTCCATAAACATTTTCTCAGAAACGGTTCGGACCATTCTATCATTTTTCATTCATTTTCTCAGCTTCAAATTGCTTCCTCGACAAAAAAAGCAACTTGTTTACGACGGTTTATTTTTTTGTATCCACAAGATTTTATTGACCCCGTCTTTATATCCCAACAGCACCTAAAAACTAGGGGCATGTAAAATTTAAGACGCAACGAGGCAAGTACAAGTACGAATACGAATAGGATATAATGCGGAGGGGTACATTTGTGTAATGTATTAAAATGTATACAAATAATATATATTATGCTGCCGTGCATGCCACACATATTAACAGAGAACAGATATAATATACGCTTGGTGGATTTTGGTATTGAATTTATCTTATGTCACCTTGCTTTCAATTTTTTTTCTTCTCAGGTCTATAAAATTTATGTATGTATGTCGAAGTAATATTATTGGATAAGAACTGCAATAATAGACGAGAGTAAACTAACGGTACGACGAAAACATGGTTGTTTGTTGTTGGGTATATTGTAAATATGTGTGTGCAGAGTTTACTTTAGTAATGTTATTACTTTGAATGACCCAGAGCACCCGGTAGGGAATCATCACGTAATAAAAATATTCTCGTAAACTTTAATGGATCACGATACTTCAGCCTCCTTGCGAACAGACAGGGATAAAAATATTACGGTTCCGCATGCGAACGCTTCACAACAAAAATTATCTCAGCACGTCCAGAGAGTAGAGTAGTTGGTTCGTTTGTTTGGATGTTCGATGCTTTTTCCAGGTACGTAAACTCAGCGAGGCAGGCTGTGCGTGGAGGAAGCAATGGAATGCTATCGGAAAATTGGATCCAAAAACACTTCTAACAAATTGAATGCTACAATTTTTATGATGAAATCTTTGGATATAAAAAAAAGCCTTACACAACCATGTATTTTCTGAAGGACAGCCAACCCTGGCATATTTTCCTTTCTAGTTTCCTTCAGTTTTTTTTGTTTCATTTTCTCTACATTTTTGACATTTTGAGATAAAGGGGTTTCTTTCCGAGCCACAAAACTCTCTAAACTAGCTGGTAGCATGGACGGAAAAAATGAAGCTTACTACATCGAGAAAACACTGAGAAGTCTTCAAAGAATCAATTTAATTCATAATTTAGGAGGATTTCACAAAAAAGGATGGAGTAACTTATTATCTAAAATATTTAGTCAATCCATTTCTTTTGCAGTTCTTCATTGGATATCAACATGAGCGACGAGAGATGATGAAGTCAATAAACGCGATTCACCTGAAGGAGAATCTACCACATTTTCCATTTCCATTACTATCACAAGGTAAAAACTATTAATCATTACAGTCAACGTTTTGTACGCTGCTGCTGGCGCTGCTGTGCTGACGACGACAATGGTGATCGCGCGTTGATAGAAGATCAAACAAGAGCCAGTCGTTTCAATAGTCGTCTGTCAACTAACCCAAATGATATGTTTGGATTATGTTCATCTAAAATATGTGACGTGACCATGTGTAAATCCAAACTTACTCCTATTACTACCACTCTTGTATGATCACGCGGAAAGGTAGTCGCGGCCATATGTCATATCAGGAATCGGTTCATAAAGCATCATTGTTGTGTGTGCTCAAAGAGGCATATAATATTAATAATAATGCTGGCGGTATTAACGAGTGTTTTTCTTTTACTACTGCATTGGACACAAGGGGTTTCACGGTTCATTTTGTAAATCCACTTCGATTACGGCTCCATGACAATCGTAATGCACTCCTATTATAACTGTGTGACTCATCATCAGTGCATCCGTCCTGAGTGTGGATATATCATCATTTGTTGCTGAGACAGCGACGTACAGGATAAATGGAACGGTGGAAGTCAATAATTCTGACTTTCCTTTCGGTGTGTCTTCTCTTCTGTATCACCCTCACCTGGTTCAGCTTCACATGTTATTGATGGTGGTGTGTTATCATCACCTTCATTTTTGTATGATAATATGTACTTTTATATGCATCATGCATCTACACGTCCCCTTCTGCTTACCCTCTCTTTCATTTGGCAGCATAATGTTCATGCAGTCGTCGCGCGCCGTCAGGATAATAATAAATATTACGATGAATGGATTGCCTCTTTAGTGGAGCGGATTGAAGCTGAAGCTGCTCACACAGGTGCCAAGTCAAGAGATGAATACTTCCCATTACCGTTCCTGCAGTCCTTTTTATCATGTGTCGTGTGTACTGAGACTTGGATCATTACATAGGCTTTTTCGTCGATCCACCTGTTTGTTATTGTCTGCGTTGATTGGTTGTTTCAAACTTGGTGGTCAATTTTTTTTTG
>JAHZNB010004670.1:0-25873 GCA_027744295.1 Callyntrura guangdongensis
TAGCCATCATTATTGTCTGTAGGGGAATATGTCAATACATAAACTGGGTGTAGGCCTAATGGCCTGAAGATTTTTTCTAAGACCATCCGTGGGGATTAATGAAGAGCGTTAGACAAGCACGAGTAAGTATTCTCGGTCACTGATAAAAATATTATCTCGACGCGCCTTTTCTCGATGAAATAAAGAATACAGAGAAAGCGCCAGGGTCAGTACATGCTCATATATGCCGTATGCATGACTCGGTAATACTTAAGGAATATTGCAGTAATATGAGTAGAGAAGAAATTTCAAGTTTCCATAAATATTAAACGTAATGTATAACTTGATGGAATTAAACCCTGCAAGCTTGTAACTTTTAATGTGGAAAAATATTTTTCTTATTATCTTTTCGTCAAAGATCGTTACATAAAACCACATGTCCGAAACATATACAATGGCTATACATTTCTCTATAAATCTATTGTAAATAAATTAATGGTAGCACGAAAATTAATACGCTTAAAGCAATTTCACAGCTATAGGTACGCGACGTACACGTATTTTCTTCCTGGTGCGGAATTTCAAACAAAAAACTTATTACAGTACCACACAAATACAATGGGGCTATCAAACTTTCTCTCTGACGACTCCCAGAAGTAGCGCTATGTTTATTTAGTTAAAAGTCAATTAGAAGTGAAGAAAGGGAAGGAAGGACATAAAGGGCTCGAGTATGCAAGTAAATTTACTGGTAATTACATTACATACGCTGGGTGACTACATATACAACACTAAGAAATGCCAAATAATACGTCTTTGTGGTATACACCCCAACATTTGATTTTTTTCTGTCATAGTCATGACCAAATTAGTCGGTTGTACAAACTTGTCTACGTAATCATATTTTACGTACCAGGACGGGACAAGTAGCAGACCTCATAATAAGTCTATCGGCTATTGTAACAAGAAATTAATATTATTTGTTAATTACTCTCTCTTTCTCCTCTACTTTTCTCAAACTCACTAACAAGTGCCGTCTTTCCTCTCTAGTTTACTGTTATTGCCTTCTAAATGGCACTCGGAAAAACCGTAACTTCTCTTGAAAAGCAATAACGACCAAGACGAAGATGAGACGAGACACATCATTCAGAAGGAGCCTCTAGGAATTTTCTAAAACGTGAAAGGAATATAAAAACAATAAAAACCACTGCATATACACTACCCTATACTGAGTAGGAATAAAAGTGAAAGAACAAATAGAACCAGAAATGGAAGGGAAAATACCAAGAAAAAGCGTTTTTGTACACTTTCTCTCCCTTATTCCCTATATATCTTCTTTCTATCTATTTCTTTTCTCTTCGTCTCCATCTCATTCCCTTTCTAGTCATCAAAGCTTGCCTCCAACTTTTGCTGCCTGTCATCACCACCTACCTAAACATCCGCTGGAAGTTTAAAAAGAATAGAAAAGGAAAATAAAGAATCAGTGGCGGTGTGGGTTATTGATATTGTCCCATGTGCTTTTCTCTATCACATAATAGCCAGATACACTCTCCGTCGTTCATTTTCTCTCTCGAAACACTAACTGTTACAAACCCACATACAAAACTGGCAATTTCCTATACTGTTTTCTCCAATCAGCAGAACAAAAACCGAGAGCGAGAGATAGAGAGAAAATGGTACATTACGGAAGAGACAAATATCCTAGTCGAGAGACGTCAAGATAAATACGCCTCGTTGCTGTAAATGTCCGGTGTGTAAAGTTCTCTTGTGAACGAATACTACCTATTCATACACTTCGCGATGTTTATTTCTTCCAGCTATTCTGACGTTCCACGTTGCCCCATTCCCTGTAGTAAAACTGAGGACTCGCCCCATTCACACATTTTTGAAGGTATAGTATTCCATTTACCCTTACGATAAACTAATGGAGTACTTTGTTCATCACAAAATATTTTGGGGACAGTAGAGATAAAAAATTATGTTGGAAAAGTGAAATGAGAGACTACTAGCAAAAATAGAGTACAACCGTACAGGTTTATACGTTTCTCGACTGCAATACTTATGGTTCGCTTATGTCCCTTTTCTAATATCTCCAAATACAAAAAGTGGACTAGATTTTAGCAAGGAAAAATATTTAACAGCGTAAATTATAAATGCAGAGTAAATGACTAATGTGTTTCAATTTCAACTTATTACTCTTATCTCAATGTTTACTTTTTATTTGATGCTTCTAGTTAAGAATTCTGTTACTGGGCATCACATCACTTTGGATATATATTCAGCTCAATAGAGAGCTGACAAGTTTTTACTTTCACGTAATATATAAAAATTTCAGTGTGAAATACACTGAAATATGCCTGGCAAACAACATTCTTCTGTATCGACTTCCTATGTAAATTCGAGAAAGACTGACACTTACTTTTTGCGAGTTCTTCCTTCTCTTCACATTTGAAAGGAGAAAGCTCTTGTGTTTGACTGGATTGCATTACACTACTGTGTACATTTTTGAATGACTTTTTGTAGCGCTTTTTTTCTTTCTTTTTTAAAGTAGAAAGTAAACCTGTAACAGACAGTCAACATAAAGAACATGGGAGGATCAAAGGAAAAGCGTATCTTATGAATATCGTTCTCCTTTTTCTTTTGACTGTTCTTTGACCTTTTCTTTGTTATACGATGATAGTGGGGATGATTTAAATGAATACATAGTATGAATCTAAATAGGATACTTTTTGCTATTCCAACAACCAGAAGATATACAAGTGAGTCGTACTGCGACTATTTTTTCTCCTTCTTCTCTGAGTAATAAAAGGGAACATATGGATCCAAAAGTAGATTTTCCATTTTACGGGAATCTTAAGAGAGGAAAGATGAAAGCTAAATGTTTAATAAATATGCAGATCCTTTCAGCACACTACATCACCAAAGCTAAGATTCTACTACCGGTATGCATAATAAAAGACATGACATTTGTATAATTGCATACAGTACAATATGTTTTGCTGTGGCGTTGTAGCGAAAGGGTGGAACATGGAAATGAGCCGATAATAACGTGAAATTACATTACAAAACTGGAAAGTAAGAATAGAAGACAAACACATTCTGACCTTTTCTTCTTTTTAATGTATTTTTGTATATTCTGCGAAAAAGGTACAGCCACAAAGTAGTTCATGTGTACACACAGCGTTGAAACTACTGACGATGAGACTGTGACGACGACGACATTGACAGTGATTACTACAAGTTGCGAAAAAACAAAACAGAAAGATCTGCGGTCTGTGTTAGGTTCCTCCTATTCTGGACTTTGTTCAGGAGTATGTTTTATCTTAAATTACGTCACTGGGACATAATTTTTCTTACAATTTTTCTTTCACCGTGACTTTTCGTAATCTAAAGGAAAAATTACAAAAGAAAATGTAAAAATAAGATAAAAAGTATGGAAAGTATAATAATAGCAATAACAAACCGACTTTGGCTGAAACAGCAGTGGCAGCTAGCTTCAACCATGCCAAACCACTGTGCCGCTACTATCCACCATCCGCATCCATTTAGTTTTACACACGGTGAATCGGTACCAGGAATGCAAGCATGTGCTTGTAAATACCCGCCGCTTTTCCCTCCATACCGCGCTACACTTTTCTCGGTAAAACGTGAAAGAGTTGTATTATGTGGGAACGAATGGATCGATATCTTTGGATCGATAAGAAAGCAAAAGCAACAGAGAAGAAGGAAGAGCGAGAAAAGCGAGGGAAGAAGAACAGAACAGAGGAAGCAAAATATAAAAAAAAGAGTCTTTTGCGGTCATAGACACCGCTTTTGGTGCTTCTACTACGGCTGCTACTATTACTAGTCCACTTTTTTCGCTTCCTCTCTTTCCCCTTTTGTACAATGTCGAGTCAAGAGCAAAAATAGTAGTAGCAGAAGCAGCAGCATTGAGGTCTCTAGAAATATGTATAACAGCATTAAAACAAGGTGCAGTATAAAAACATATAAATGTGATGCTTCTCTATTATTGCCCCTAGTAGACTGCAATACAGCGACTCTGCTGACAAAAAAGAGGAAAAAATACACTAAAAGAACGCCGCGTTATTTTCTCTCGGGTAAATATCATTTTTACTACGGTCATAATATTATAAAAGTGGATATATGCTATTTCCCTGAAACGGTTGTGTCTCCATCCATATACCTCCAGCCGCCGCACACCACACCATCACACTTTTTTTTAGCTCTTCTTCTTGTCGTCAGCAGCGTCATCACATTGCCCTTTACATTCTTTTATTGTACTTTTTTGTGCAAAATGTTGGTCTTTCTCCTTTATGCATTTTCACTAGCGTTTCCCTTGTAAATAAGACAGAAAGCATGTGCCTTGACTCGACAAGCCAAGAGAAAATCATATTGCTGTAAAGTACGGTATGCTGCTGGTATACGATAAAAATTGCTTTTTGTGAGCCCGAAAAAATGCACAAGGCTTTGTTGTGTGGACAAAATAGGAAAATTATGCATGAGATATGCGATACCTAGCAAGAGTTGCACTGTTTCACTTTTGAGCAGAAAGACGATTCCAGAAGTTTTTTCTTGAGTTCACTTCACCATGGTCTACTGACTGAGTGTTTTGCTGTTTACTAAAGTACACGAGGAGAGGGTACAACTAAAGAGAAAGAAAGAGACGGCAGAGAGAAAGAGAGGAAAATATATAAATGACATCCTCTCATACAAGCTTATGCATGGCTAACATAAGTGATATGCCCAACAGTTTGCTTTATAATGAAGCCTTCGTGTCTATAACGAGACTACGAGACATTATATTATTCACCTACATTGAATGCAAATCAACATGAGTTCTCAACTGGTCATAGTTTTCTTTACTTTGTTCATTTTATCCTTTTATGATACGTTTAAAAGTAACAACAGTTTAGTTTCACGTGCGCGGGCACCCTCATAATAATAGCACATGGCGTTACATTACTACTACTCCGATTTTTGATTATCTTACTAGCCGGCGACTTTCTTATTTGGAAAGTATATACTTACACCACATATGACACGCAGTTTGAAATAATAACAACTCCTTTCCCTTTACATGCACGACAAACTACATGACTTTGATAAAACACAGCTTTTGGTTCAATTCCTGTGCTCCTGCTAGTTGTTCCATCAGCTGTGACGAAAGAAGGTTACGCTGTCGCTGTATAATAATCAGACAGCATGCATAATAGAGAAAACGAGAAGAGAGAGAGAGCACTGCTTTACTTTTTTCACTGTTATTATTTCATAGTAGATGTCTACTTGTCTACATATATATAATTTTGTTTCTTGGTTGACTGCACACTGCCGTGGTAGACAAACAACTAGGCAAATGGAAAAAAGTACGTATATGAACGCAGTAACTAGTAAGTACAGTTTTAGTCTCTTGTGCCGTCTGTGATGCTACTTAATAATTCGTGACAAGCCAATTAGCAAAAAGGCTAACAACCTCGAGAGTTTCAGAAAAGTTTTGCGATGGTTGAAGGGAAGCAGGGGAAAACTTGGGCGAGAGTGGTAGTGGTATGGCATTGCCACTACTACTGCTGCTGCTGCTACGAAAGTTTTATTGTGTGTACAGCTAATCATGTTAGGTGCAGGGATAGCACCACTTTAGCAGTAACAGACACACAGATGGTGAAATGCTTTTGTAACGAGCCCTAGCTTTCTCCTCTCGACAGCTTCTACAAACCCAAGCACAGTCTACTAATGATGATTATTATTATGGAAATTACCAAGTTGACTGACTTTCAAAGTAAGTGAATACAAGCTTGCATTGCATAATTACAAGAATTTCTTTTCTTATTCACAATTTTTGTCAGCTTTTTCATAAATATTCTGAGAAATTTGGACAGAGTTGGGGTTAGAAATAACAACTGAAAACAAGGTGAAAAATACGACCACTTTGCGAAATTTTAAAATGAAATGTAGAATCTTGATATGGAAAGGTATATAAATTAAACCAAATGGAAGTGTTTTTGGTGCAAGTAGTGGAATTAGTGCCGGAAGCAACTCTTCCGCCAAGTTAGACTCCTTTTGTTCCACTACTTCTTTCTCTTCTATAACTACTACCACGACTGATTATTCGGAATTGGAGCGAATGAGAGTGATAGGGGAAATAACAAGTGAAGGGGAAATCTTTCCTTTTCAAAAAATGAAATGGAGATATAATAAAGCTGAAGGCGAGATTGCAATATTTCATTATCAGGTGAACGCACACAAGCGGCACAAATGTACTTCATTGAACGGTAACACAGAGAAAGCTCTGATTTTACAAGGTTATTTAAATGCAACATGTGACTGGAGGCAGAAAGAGCTCGTTAGTAGGAACGATGATGACGACAGCAACTTTGTGTACGTTAGTCGTAGTATATGGGCTATGCATCTAGGGAATATGTAATGACGAAAGTTAAATGTCTTAAAAGATGAGATGTGAATAACTGTGTGCTTACATGAAGAGAAAAGGTACAGGAAAATGAATAGAACAGAACGATGAATCTTCATTATTTTGTGCTCGCTTCAGACATTTATGGACAACTGGAAAGCAATGCTAGTGAAAAGTACCTACGTCAAATTGAAATATCAGACAAGCAAGAGTCTAAACTAAAGAAGAGGATAAATTAAAAAAACTCTTCTTCGGTGTATTTACCTTACTTCTACGGCTGATGCTCTGGTAATAGTAGTTTCTAGTACTTTATTTGCATGCCTGTATGTTATATGCGTATACAAGTCAGAAAACTTTTTTTTACTTGTCCTGTTCCTCTTGGTTCCACTAGGGAAAACTTGGAAAAATCATAAAAGTGTCAAATTTTCACCAAGTGGAAAAAATAACGTAAGTGGTTCCTGTGCTGCTTGAGCAATTCTCTAACTTTGCCAAAGAAACGAACCAAGTGAGCCTTGAGAAAGTGAAAGCGAGAAAAATTATCTGAAGTAAATTTTATGTGAAATACTGAAATGAAATAGAAAAAAGTGACAAAACGTATAAATGGGCTGTGATCTCTTGCTGAATAGGCATATAGGTACCCCTTAGTACCTTTTAAAACTTGTGCTATCAACTATCTGAATGAATAAAAATGTTTATTTTGTCGAGGAGGATGCAAACGTAACGTAGCTTTTCGTTTCAGATGAAAAAAGAAGAAAGTTTTATTCCCAAAAAGATCCTCTACAGAGATGTATGTACCATTTTAGGCAATAATAATAATTGTCAGCAATACGGCTTACACAGTGATAGTAGCAGTAGCTGACGTAACTTTACGAGTTAGTCCCGAGACCAGTGTCATTTAAAACTTAGAGATAAACAGAAAGCTGTCTGTCTGTAAGAGAACAGCGCTATACACACATAACGGAAGACACTTTGAATTAGTTTCTCTTCTGAAAACTGAGGTTCGACTTCTATTAACTGAGACTATTCGTCTAGAGTTGAGTCATAGATTTTGTAACGCCGCCGAAGAGTCTCAAGTACTACACAGTTTATTCACCGTTGGTAATAACCATCCACATTTACATCAACGTGATCCCACAAAAACCTGTATGAAATATAGTCAAGGGAAAAACAAAATTGCGGAAACAGAAAACAAAGGCACAATATACGAGTGGGGCTTTTCGTGGTAATGGTGATGATGATCCTATTGGCTTATTTCATGTAGTCGTATGTGTGATATTTCTACCAGGCTGACTTTGAACCTCTATAATACGATTTCGTTCTGTAACCAGTACTGTTTCTGTTGTTATACAAGGGAATACAATCTGACGAATTTCCAAAGATATCAACTCAGGACGATGGGTGTGAAAACAGAGAATAAAAAATATGAAAGTAGCACAGGAACGATTCCTTTCATTAACATCGTCATCCACATCACCATGTTCTCATATTGTTCATCATCACTCCACTTACATTATTACTGCCACCACTACAGGGAAAACTATAACCTGCCATTCAACCAAAAGCACTTTTTGACGTTACAACTTGGTCGTCAGGTCTGGTGGCGAGGATTGTGCAACAACAGCAGCTATCAACATGTCCAAACTGATCATGAAGGAGCGTGATGTGACTAAATGTTTTCCATTTTATCATCATACATGTTCCCTTTACTCAACGAGATCTTCCCTGATAAACATGTGAACGTCCCCGTTGAATAAACACCATTGGGAAAGTACGTTACAGTCATTCTCCTGGCAGCAGCAGTGACGATGACGTGCCATGTTTGTACAACCACCTTGGCACACTTTATTTTGCATTTTCATGATTACATAAAAAAGCAAGTTCTTTTTCACTGTTCTGTTGAACGCGATGCCTGTTTGCTTGCACGTTGTGTTGGCACGTTTCTACATCCTTACTTTTACCTGACTCGTCAACACCCGCGCACAAACTTAAACAGGTTTTGAATGGACAAAACACTGAGCCCAATATCCACCACCAATATTAACAGCTTAGTAGTACCAGAAAAAAAAACAAGAAGGAAATTCAGCGGCGTGAAAAATATAACGTCACGTACGAAATAAAAGCTAACTAGAAAGCACACTTCCTGCCAAAAAGAACTAACACAAAGCCATTAGTGTATTGTATATTACATAAATTGGATGAATGGATGCTACCGCTTGTATGCCTACTGGTTAAAAGATACTAGTGACGGCGCAAGCAACCGTGATGATGTGATGCGACGATGTTTTACCGGATAAGCTGTACAAGGTACTATCATTATCCGACTTTATACTTGGGTGTGATGATGATGAGGATGATGTGGGCTGTGCACACATGTACTATCATAATCATCTCATTTTCAGAAAATGTCTTCTGACACCCTACAATAAACAAGGTGAATTTTCCGAGTACTAAAAGTAATGAAAAAATGTCTCATTTCTAAGTGGATTTTTTCTCTCTTGCTCGCTCTCCCTATTTTACTCCAATTTCAAGTTCTCTCTTGATGATGATCAGCAAGATAATCATCATCTTGTTGACAAACAGCCTCTCAAGACGAAACCAAGTTTGTTGAGAACGAGGATATTTTGGCGAGCGCTTATAAACATCATCATATCTACACGGTTATGATTGGTATGATAAAATGACACGTTTTATTTTATTGACAATCTGGATGAGATAAAGGGAGTGAGAAAAAACGTTGACACACTAACGAACAAACAACACGTGCCTTTACTGTAATCGAATCGTGGATACAATGACGTCTGTGCTGTATGACAAGTTTTTTAGGTGTTTTAGAGAAAATACAGAAAAATTGGGCAAATGAGGATAGGATGGGAAAAGAAACATGAAAGCAACAGAAAGAAACAGATGGATGTCAAATTGGGGGAAAAGTACTCTCATTATAAAAAAAACTTGCTGGACAACTGATTCTGTCGACGATGTTTGTGGGGATAACTAACAATTCAACTGGTATCATAGTTTCATGCTCACCTTTTAGCCTTAATGATCCGTTTTAATGGTACTACTGTATGGTTTGCGAACATGACATTTTGGAGAAGTGATCATCATTACAGGGATTCAACTTAATAAGAGAACCCTCTCATCGTCGTAACTTATCGATAGTTATTATCGTTAGCATTAGTTTTTGTTCTCGGAGCAGACTGATTGTACAGGAAAAAGTTAATTGCGCCACTTTTCGCTAGTTGTTACATGGTTGTCTTCTCTCCGGTACACTTTTTCTTCTTCCTAATTCTACTTTTGTATTGGATTAGTAGAAAAGAGGAAGAAATTGAGTCCTTAGCAAAAGGTCTTATTATCTAACAAAACTTATTTTGTTGCAGATGGTATTTTCGTGAGAGATTAAGCTGCTAATGACATTAGTGACCAGTTGCCTTAATACGTTCATTTTCCTAATGAGAGGAGACGATATACAGAAAAGGAAACTAAAAATTATACTTCCTTATCAAATGATTGTGTACAGATTTGCGACTTGTACGTCCTCCAATTATCTTTTAAGAACTAAACGTAAGATAATTGTAATAAGAAGAAATACAATAAAATTATTTTATTGTATGAAAGTTTATTCGTAGTCATTTGTGATTATATGACGAGTGACGAGGATCAAAGAACTAGAGAGAAGCATGTTTAGTATCTCAATTGCCTGATCACATTCTCAAAAAACCCCATAAAATTTATTTCTTTGGTTCAAATTCAATTTAGTNCATGTTTAGTACCTCAATTGCCTGATCACATTCTCAAAAAACCCCATAAAATTTATTTCTTTGGTTCAAATTCAATTTAGTTTTGGTTTGGTTTTACCAATAAGTAGGGGGCAGGGGGGCAAATTTTTTGTGAAAATCAAAGCATATTCACGTGCGCAAACTAACGTGTCTTGTTACACAACTGTATTCACTGTGGTCCTTCCTTCACCTATCCGTAATTTCTTATGACTATGACCTGATTTTTTGTAGAACTTACTCATCGCTGGAATAGTAATACCCACAAAATACAGTTGTTGAAAGCTACCTCGTTGCTGAAAACATTGAAAGCATGAAATTCCAAAAGCAAAATGAAAAATTTGTGTTTGGAAAAAGTACCTAAAATACCCAAAACAACATGGTGAAGGAATTAGCATACGATTTTCTTGCAGCAAAATTGACACAAAAAACGACTCATGTATTACTTGAGCATTAACAATGATACTTTAGATTATGCTCAGGATCACGATAGTATAATAACGTCAAAATGAAGACGTCTCTCTTCTTCGACGAAAGATTCCATCAAAGAAAAAATTAGATGAGTAACCCCACACTTTTACGTATTCATTTAGGAATAGGGAATGAATACTACGTTGTTGGGATTTTCTTTCAGTATAATTAATAGAGCGTGAGGAAAATGAGGTTGGTGACCGTACCGGTTCTGAAACTTAATCCATAAATTAATTAGCTCAGTCTATCTTCACCAGACTACGTTAAGGTTTATATATGCTTACACCTACCTAATGAGTAATTAGCTATACTTCTCAGTCAAGAAGAAGGGATGAATAGTTCCACTCTGAACAAAGTGCTAAGATGGTAACGCTGCAGGGTAACAAGAAAAAAACGAAAAAATACTTTCCGGTGATGATGAAGTAAAATGAAGCTTGCATTTCTCCCCGTGGCAGAGTCAGTAGTAGTGTAGCAAGGAAATTCTTATTACGGTTGGCGGTGGTGACTTTGTGATAAAGTGTTATCGAGTCGAGTAAGGAAATGAGAAAAGCCAAGCACAGCTACGAGCTGTACGTATATTTACGTATATTTTAAGGTACAAGATGTGTATTCCACACAGTAACGACGCTTTTTTTGCTAACGACAGTCATAGTGTGGGACGGTCGGCGATGGTTTTGGATAATGAAAATGAAAGAAAGATGGAACACTGGGAGAGGCGACAGAGCTACAAAAAAAGAAGAATCGAGGGAAGCTGTTCAATTTTCCCGAATGTCTTTCCATTAGCCTGATTTCCGTCTCTGGAATCTGCACCACCTGGCCCCAAAGAAATCTTTAGGCGCAGCTACGTAACGGTAGGATGAAGAGAAAATAAAGTAGTGACCAGTGAAGCGTGAAAGAAAGTGACGATTTTTTTCTTCAAAAACAAAACTGGAAATACAGAGACAGAGTTCTCAACAAATGGGGGTTGGAGGTAAAAAAAATCGGCAAAAGAAAATAAGCCCATGCTCGTAAACCAGGGTATTTGTAGGCGGAGGGTATTTCGCATTAAAGACGGACTACTGGTGCAAATACATTTTCCCAGAAGAAAAAACCGTGTCATGCCACATTTGTTAGAACCTGATGACCTAAACACATGTTCTAGGAAATGAACGGACATTTCACAGCTAATTGAAAACGATAACCAAGATGAAAAAATGAAGAAAAAAAAATATTGAAATTGAAGCATTCCTTGTAACTTGCGCTAATTTGGTCTTGTAATTGAAAATTTCAGCTGGCTTATGTTATGTATCCAGACTAGACCAGAGAGAGAGAGAGAAAGCTTCTAGCCTAATTAGGATTTCTGCTGCTGACACATTGAATAAAGCTGCAATGCAAACATGGTTCTAAATCAATCTCTCATTAAAATACACATTGGTACTATTACGTAAGAGGGATGTCTATATGTTCGCTGAAATACCATAAAAGCGAAAATTTACAGAGACACGTTAATAAAACAAATAATGTAAATGATGAAAGGCGAATGATGACAAGCACAACGTTTCTCTACGGCTCGTTAACTTCCAGCATTTTACATCAATGGTCACATTACAGATATATGTGCTGGCAACTGTATAGAATGCCGAATGTGACTGTGTAAAAGACAAGAGATCTCACTGCAGCAACGAACCAACACGAGAAAATTCGACAGTTCTCAGTTCTATCTGACGGTATGCTGGGTTGTTTTACTGAAAAGTGTGTTAGCGTGCTTACAGTACTGTAGTGCACCGTACAAGTTCTACATCCTGAGAAATGTCTCATCCTTTTTTACATCCACAAGAAGCCACATACAGTTTGAACCGTCTGAATTTTTGTTGCCATTTACCATGCGATTGCATTGTGTGTATTTACACTAGCACGCCACGCCATCCATGATGATAATTAAGGCAATGACGATGCAGATGGGATGTAATTATTGTGCTGCTGCCAGTTGAAACTGGATCTAATTCTACTGTCAAGCTTATAATGCCATTTTATTTATCATTCACTTAGTGCTAGACTGACAGGAACAGTATCAATACTATACAAAAGCGTACTTTTATTTTCAGTTAGCTATAAAGTAGTTTGCATTCAGCGATCCAGATCTACTAGATCTGCACGACAAGCAGCTGACGAAAGTCCATTCCCGGCATCATCATTAGCACTAGTGTGTGATTAACAGTGAGACACATTGTGAGTAGCCCCGGTGACAAAGATGCTTGGTGAAACGCAAGAATTTAAACTGTGCAAATGAATTTTACACATTTATTTCTATTTCATCTCTTTTTAATTCCGTTTTATTCATACCACATTGAAAAAATAGTATTTAAGTATTGTAGAATGGATATACTCTGTTAGAGGAGAATGAACACCGATATGTATCTGGGATGTAAAGCTTTGCTGTTGTGTAAATAATACTGTCATTCACACTGAAACAAAATGTTTGCTAATCCCCCAGTGTTAAGATAAGTATGTTTAATCTGACAATTTGATGAGCTTTCGAGCATCTTTGCGTGTTAAATCCCTAAAACATTCGGGAAGGTTAAGAATATTATGGAAGAAACGAGTGGCTCGTTGCGAAAAATATAAAATGTGAAATGACGAGGAAGATGGTAAGAGCAAGAGGGTTGAATGGAATGATAATAAGTGACTAATAGGCACACCAAGAAACTCACGTGCTTCCTTCACAAACACCAAAACTGTTCCAGTTTCAGCAGCTGTTGTCTAGCATAACAGCTGAATAGAATGAGTGCAGGGATTAGTGCCTCACCAAAACCGCATTATAGATATAAAATGTCCTTCAATGACACAAACATTTTACTAAGAGGTGTTATTATTTCTATGCCCGACGGCATTATTTAAACACACATTATATTTGTAATAATAACACACTTGCAACATCGTGACCAATATTTCACACAGGTGATAATTGGACTCCTACACGAATAAAAATTACAACGTGGATACTCTTTGTACTCACATTGCATTGCATTGCACGATTGCGCACGTTGGGTTTAAAAAATACGTTTGAATATCTATATATCTTTATTCTTTGGTGGCTTGGTGGCTATCGTATATCAATTATCACTTGACAAATTTTAGCATATTATCCTTTTAAATGTGTGAAGTGCGTGCTCACCAAATAACAGTCATTAGTTCAGTAGGTCTTGTGAAAGAAATGAACAACATGTATGCACGCCTGTACCAAGTCAGTTTTAAATAATAATTATTAGAATCAACATGACGTAGTAAACGTTGCGGTTAGCTACTTTTCCACTTCACTACAACTGGAGAATGGGGAGAGGAGGGGGAGGATGTGGTAAGGTGGGAGGCAACTTGTTTGTATTTTACGTTACCGTGCTCTGTGAAACTTGCATGCTCACTTTATGGTTAATCTATCGTAATTATCAGAATTTTCCAAAACGCCTCGTCAAGCAGACTGACAATTATTGTACTAGACGAAACGAATTGTAAAGAACTAAGGTCATTTATCATTGTGCTATTTCATGTTTTCACGAGTACTGACTATGAGCACTTTTTAACAGTCATACTCATTTAAGATTACACTGCAGTAAAATCTATACTCCAAGCAAGCTAAATGTAACTACAGGTAATGTATGCAAATGCTTTAAACGAACATAAAATCCATGAGGATAATAAGCCAAAGAGTGCGGAGGAGGTTCTCCTTAAAAACATTCGCAAGTCACCTCTCACCTGAAAATTAAGGAAAAAATGTGCGTGAAAATCCTCAATAACCACTTCACTTTTATCACTCCAGTCGAGTAGTTGTTACACTATGGAAACTCCAGAACTAGAGCACCTAATGAACTGCTAGAGTATAGCGTTATATTAATTATCAAGAAGCCATAAAACGGATCGACGCTGCGCCAGAATTCCTATGCCAGTGTTTCTCTCTATCTTCCAGATTTTTACAATATTCTGTTGACAACTTATCCCGTTTTGTTCTGATCATCAGAAGCAAAGTCTTACACACAAAGGGTTGTGTAATAACTACATATTTTACCCTGTCACGTCCTGCATGCTCGTACTCAAAAACACCAAAAGTATCGCGGTACTTTTACTATCCACGTAGATATTTTCTTATGTGAATTTTACTGTTTATTTCCTTTGAAATTTTCTGAGAAAATACTTATTTCTCTCTATAATATGGATACCCAAACCCAACATGAAATTTATTATTCTCTAGAATATTTTTGTTTAATTTGCGTACGTCGTCATAAGCATCATTGTATAACTTATAAACCTATACGTGTGCTTCATTGCTTACGACCTACAACACAACCTCGTATAAATATACTTGTGTATTACATATTTAGGCTAACTCATAGAATACTTCAATAACATGTTTTACCTAAAACCAAACCATGCGTACACTTGACTAGCTCTCATCAAAGAGTGGAACAGAGGAAGCCAAAGGAAAATGTTCGCAGAACATTTCTCTCTCCTCTACTCACAGCCGTCATGTGTCTGCCTGTCTTCCTCTCTCCCTCTTTCTCGTTCCTTTTTTACAGGACTCATTTCTAAAGGCACGTCATGCTTACACCGCGCTTCTTTCATTTCTATTCTCTCCTCTTCTTCGTCTCCTTCTTCCTCCGTCTCTTCCTCCTTTTCAGCAAAAAATCTCCTGCAACTTACAACTACAACAACTCCTTTGAGGCTAAATACCAAAAGAAATGAGTTTCTTTGTGAAAAGAAAGGGTCTAAAAACCTTTCTGTTGTCTTCCCTTTTTGTTTCTTATATTTTGCTGAGTTAACTTTCACAAGTATGCAACTCTGCATGTATAATCCAACCCAACTAAAATGTCTTTCACATACCTACACTCTTTTATAGGCAGGCAGACAACACACACACTCGTCATACCATTTGGAAATGAAACATGTCATGCATTTTGAAAGAGTTAAAGGCAAGCTCAATCTTGTTTCCTTTTTTCTCAACTCTGCCGACAAATGTATATCGTTAAGATTTTCATCGGGAAGAAGTGCTACCAAGTACGTTTTGCTGCCTGCTGCTATACTAGTAATACATGATAACCCCTTTTTTCCTGCTTCTCTTTTTTGATTTACTGTGTCTTTGTTGTAGTGTAGTAGTAAGCACAATGTCGGAAGATTTTTTATTATAATAATGCTTTAGTTTTCACCGTCGACTCTCTTCCTCTCCACATCACATCGTTCTCTCTAACTTTGCCAAGTTTCCTCTCTCTCTGTTATGCTATCGTGGAAAAAGTGGTCTAGAAGTAAGTACAGCGCGAAGAAGAAAGAAGAAGGAAAGCAAAAGCTATCTAAACCCATCAACTTATCCATCTTCAGCCTGATATTTCTCCATTGTGTGTCAGTTTTCTCTTTGATGATGCTTTAGTATTATTCTCGCGTGGAGAGAAAGTAACGTGCTAGTGATGATTACCACCACCGTGCTTCCACCACGATGATGATGGCAGTGATGATAATGATGGCAGCAGGCAATGATGGTAGTAAGTGGTGATGTTAGTGAGGGGAATGATGATGATTATGGCGATGCGATGGATGATTATAAAGTTTTTTGCTCTGTACTGCTGCTGCTCCTGCCATTATTATTGTGCTTTTCATATAACTTGCCGAAGGAGAAAATGAAGAAAAAAGGCCACAACCACAAGAACTCTAGACTAACTAAATGACTTGTGCAAAAAAAAACACCTAAGCGAAGTGAATAGGGAGAAAATCGATAAAGCACTTTCGATTATGGATGGTTTCTCGTCTTTTCCTTTTCCGATGATATCACTCAACTGAGCGGCAACTACCCTACTATAATATCACCATACTATTAGGCATGGTATATATTACGAACATGCATATTATAATTATTATCTGCAGTAAATTCAATTCGTAAAAATAATAAGGTTATAAGTACGTGTTAAAAGTGTATATTCTTATACCATTCGAACAGGAATATCAGCACGTAAAAATACAGTTGCAGCGGAAAACGTTTCAACATCACCATCGACATAATTACATGGTGTTTTTTCTTTATATTACATGCGCAAAGAGTGGCTTATTTTAGAAACATAACCTTTCGTGTGGGCTTATTTCCGTCTCACCAAGAAAACGGCTAAAGGTAAAAAGGCGAAAATTATGTGAAAGTGAGCATGTTATAATTTTTTTGTTACTTTGCGTGTAAAAGGTCAAAATTAAATTCTATTGAAATCTATAAATATTTATTATACAGGTTGCTCTGTTGTCGATTGGGCTAGGAAAAATTTAGAAAAACTTTACAATACTTAATTAGAAATTCAGCATTACAAAATGAAACTCTCCTGAAACTCTGATAGCAATAAATATGATATGCTTGTCACTCTAATCTGGCACTTAACTGTAGTGGTTATCACGAGTTGTTAACCGAGTTGAAAAATGGCTTTAGAGAGATTTCATTCAAGTGATTACATAGGTAAACCCTTTACTCCATAACTTAATGTAATAAAATAGGCTTATATGTAAATACGTCGACGTCAATATGAAATACCATATTCAATATCAGCATACAGTAATGATAATAATAAGTAGCAATTATCCCAATCCCAAGTGGCATACATACATACCATTTATTAATCCTTTATGGCTTGAAAGAACTACGTATACCTACCTACGTAACGTTTGAAAGCAGCAAACAACAGAACAACGAGAAAATGGACAAATGACTCGTGCCAGGGAAGAGCATACCAGAGGAATGTTGCTTTCTGTGCAGCTGTCTGTGGTATGGTGACAACTTAGGGCAGCAGCTAGGATTGTTGAAATAACCCGATGAATTGGTTGAATAGTATAAGAAGGATGTGCATGGGTGAGTAGTAATGGTCGGTTTGCGACAAAAATGTGCAAATTGACTGTGTCGCCGTCATTTATTTTCTCCATTGAAGTTATGGTAGACATCAACTCAAGTGTTCTTTATTGCATAAATAAACGTAACGTGGGCACTAAATTACATGCTTGAAAACATGAAAGGAAGACTGTTTATTTATACACATGAGTACAAACACGTAGCAAAAACAATGAAAAAATGCGACATTGTTGATGTAAGAAACGAAACTACTTTTATCGTGAATGTAACATGGTTTACACAAACCGTTTCATGTGAAACTAAACATCTCGGCTCTTGACGTTTAGGTATGTTATTTTCTGCAAAAATTTATCGAATAAGCCTTTTTTTCTGTTTGAGTCTGACTGTGAGTCTGGTTCTCGTTTATTTAATTCCCTAACGCCTTCTTGAATTTTGTCAATTAATAATCGTAACCGTACACAATGTAAAAAAATATTTAATGGGAGAAATATATGGAATTTTTACAATAAAGAATGCGAAGTAGAGGTGGCCAGGAAAAACTTCATTCATGAATTATTTTATAAAGGAAAAAAAAAATAAAAGCCCTGCTGCAAGTCGTTTCTTAAATGTATGCCCAAACCTGGGACAAATTCATTCATGTGACAGATATTTTGATTCTCTAGATATGAATTCTCTCAAACATTTTCTTTTCACATCTGCTGGAAACTTTCCTCAACGAGTATGATGCTAATACCGTTGCCGCACATGGTTGTAATGCTTGTATTGAAAACTGCTCTAGTAGACGCATAATTTATTGGTAAACTTTTGAACATGGTTGATCCAAGTGATTCTTGAAAGAATCTTTTTTCTGACGGGATCAATGTGGATCAAAAGCTACTTCTCTTTTCAAAGATCCAACATGAAAATTCTTTGGTATCTCAGAGTGCCCCACTTTTCACAACTCGTCTAACTTTGATACTTAAAAAGTATTTTTTGTACGTAGTTTTCAGAGGGTTGGTCCTCAGTTCTTACACTTTTAAATCTTTTCAAGAGGGTTTTGTATTTCAGCTCTGCCAAGAAAGGGGATTATACGTAAAAGAAAACGAATCGGAAATCGAGCCCAACTTACTACGCCGAAAATGATGTGGTGAAAATAAGTTTTAAAACTTTACTTTACTTTAGAAATGGAAAAGTGCTTAGTAGAAATATATACAACATTTATAGTTTAACGTAGGAGACAAAACGATTCTATTTTCTTTTTCATAACTCTTGCAAACTCTTTCGAGAAAAAAAACTGAAAAACTTGAACTCTTTCAGTGAGGTTTACATCTCGCAACAAACACAAGGTTTTGAGGCTTTTATTATTCAGATTTCTTCCCAAATGGTACAGTTTTGTAGGTGAATCCATTAATCCTTCACAAAAAATGGTGGCTGTTGAGAAGTAATTAAGTCGTCTACATCACAAGCAATTTACACCACTTTGACTAACAGACTAGTCATAATGAGCTAAACAAACTACACACATTGTTCTTCTCAGTTCTATTTCAGGTAATTTTTGGTGTAGCTTTAATTTGTCGCTGGTGTGCTTTACACACTAGTAACCGAGCAAAGCAAGGAATGTCCTTGAGAAAAAAGTTACAAATAATACATGCTAATGCTATGTACCTACTCCTGCATTTAAATGACGCGCAGCTCCTCCCGTGGAAGTAAGCCATTGTAAGAAAAAGAGAACAACACGTGGCCCCATAAAAATTATGCATCTCCTTGTGGTGCAAAAATAAAACTTTTCAAGATCACCACCAACGAAAGGAAGTCATTTAGAGGGTATTAAGTGTTGTCTAAACGAGCAGTTATATTGTCTAAAAATAACTTGTTACGTTACTCACAAGACGTATACGAGCAAGCACGCTACCTTTGTCAGCATTAATTGTCCCCGTTGTCAGTACAAACACATGGACATAACTCAGGAAAAAAAACATTTACAATAACCATAACCGTCGCATATTTTCTCACTTGATTATGTTTATTTATTATGAATTTTACTTTCTGCTGACCAATTAAAACTAGATTGGCCCAGTATTAGTGGTGTGCGATTTGTTATAGTTTTATTTTTATTACCCACCACCGCTTAATTAGCCCTGGCCAATGTGCAGTCATCCAAGAACGGACTCAAGAAGACGTGAAGGGGAACAAGAGACCATTGTTATGCAGCAATAGTTTCCAAATGTTCAGTAGTTTGGGTAAGGAAATTGTGACGAGACTATTATATGCTGCTTTTGAGTAATCATTACACCTTTTCCATGTACACGTTTTCCCTTTACAATTTTGCTACACAAGTACTTTTCCAACTCTTTACTTTCTTTCTTCCGTACTAATTTTACGATTATGAGAACCATTTTAAATTTTAAACTGCTTCTCGCACAGCTTCTCTCACTATTTGGTGCAGACTTTATTGGTGTTCCTATTCTACTCTCACACCTCTTCCCTTTCTTCTTTCGTCATGTATCCTCATCATCGTCGTCGTCCCCGTCACCATCATCTCTCTCTCTCTCTCTCTCTCTCTCTCTCTCTATGCTCTCCTGGTTCCAATAAAAGCTCGCACGATCACAATATTATAAGCCTCTTTAGAGGATTTTAGTCTTTGCAATTGTGTGGGAGAGACAGGCTATTATGCTTGCATACGTGTCTGTCTCTTTACATGTTTATTCAAAGGTTTCCCATTCAACAAGCAGCAGAGTCATTCTTAAAAAAGTAAACTACAAGTTTTTGATTGCGACAAAGACTCCACGATGGAAGAGATGGGAAAGTAAGTTAGTGCACGAAAAGCTGCTGCTGTAATAATGGGATGACAGGTTTTGTTAGAGAGAGAGAGGGGGGGGAGAGTGTGCAAGCAGCAAGCATGCTTTTCAACTCGTAAAACCTATTTCGGCTTTTAGAGTTGGTGGGTTAATGAAACAAAGTCATTTTATTCTTCATCCTTTTCTTCTTGTTCCCATTATTCGCTTTGTCCTTTGTACGTCTTTTTCTCAATCAAAATCGTCACTTGCACCACACACCATAGCCATCATCGTATACAAAATTTGCTCTCGGGTTGCACTTTTACGTACCAGTTTATACCGCCACGTTCATTCAACCCCTCAAATAAATTCAAACCTGGAAGTTTCGCCTTTCTTTGTTACTTCAAAAGTATTCTTCAAAATGTAACATGGTTTCGCTATAAGCTTTCTTGTCTGTATTTACGTAGGTTTGGTCGAGTTGGTTTGCTCTGTGTCCTGCGTCCCCAGTCATCGTTAACAAAATGCCATACACGTGCACTAATTATATTTTATGATGTTGAAAAAAGGAAACTTGCTGACGTCGTCAGAATGAGTAAATTGTGTATGCTAATATTGAGACGAAAAATGGAGTTGCAAGAAAATAATGACTATTTCACACTACGTCGATGGTGTGCTGATGTTAGTTGAAAAGTGAGTCTCAGACCGAGATATCGAATGAGCATAATATGAAAACGGTATCGAAATATTTATGATTTAGATTTAGTCGTCGCCTTTCTGCCACTTTTCTCGTTTTTTTTGTATATTGAAGTAGGATACTTTTTTAAACAGACACACTCGCACCAATTGTCGCCAAAAATATCATCTTCATAAAATCCATTCAAGAGTAGCACCATTTCTTCCTTTCCCACTGTCCTCCACTTTCTCCTCCTCTTTCACATTTTCCCCTATGATAGTAGTAAATCACCGCTCGTACGTAGCGTAAATAGGTATCAAACCTTCTTCAGACTTTCGTTGAACGCCTTGTTCGTTGTTGGCAGCAGGCAAGCACATAGAGAGGGAGACTAAAGGGGAGGAAATTACATTACAAAATATTATGCTGCTGAAGGGTACTTGTAATTTGTAATATTTCTAGCGACTATAATCGCTTTCAGTTTTCTTTTGTTGTAATGGGATTTCCGTTTCCGCTCCATAGTCGATACCACATAATAGCATGTAGGCATAATAAATATATAAGAAGATGGCAAAATATAATCCCAATGCAATTTTCTCAGCTGTCGTCAAAAACGTCGTCGTTTCTTATAACGCATGTATCATAGGCGAAGCAGAAGTTAGAATATTTCAAGACAATCCCAGGGAATTCTTTCTATGAGTACAAAAGAAAATTCTCATTGAAGCAAGTGTGATGATGATTCCGGCAAAGCCGTCTAACTTATTGCTGCTTAACTTCCTCTCTCATTTTTTTATCTTACCTTTTTCTTTACCATTCCATGGGAAATATACGTTTCTAATCATTTTTCATTTTGTTTATAAAAGTAGCTAAAATTATTTCCACTCCGGATAATAAGCTCTCTCTCTCTCTCTCTCCAGCCCTCTTTATCAACTAGTCATAACGAGTACAGTACCTTTATACCATTTCAAATTTTGTTATATCCACATTTCCAGCATGAAATTCTGGTATATTCGCTTATGTTGTGCATACGCTTATTATTTATTATTTATTTCTATATTTGACATGAGAACTAGCTTTACAGCATCTCATGAGAGATCAGAAGAGTTTTACGGAAAAAGAAAGCGAATCAATAGAGTAAAAAATATCAAAAACAAAATAGGAATGTTGCCTACTGGGACCAATATCGTTTGTAAAAAAATTTATACGAAAAATCAAATGAGCGAAGTTATATTTTCAATCGAACGAAAGCTTCATTTCACGTTTTCTTCTTTTATTTCGTTTTATTTACAACAAAATTATTCATCATGAGAACTTTCATACAGAGTGACACGATAAAGAAGATATTTTCAATAACTAGCGCAGTATTAGAACCCTGTAGATGGCCTTGTTTTTTTTACTCTACATACTTGTAACGTTCCTATCGAACTACGTTGCACAAGTCTAACGAGACAATCAACAGACAAAATTTGAAAGGAAAGAAGAAGCTGAAGATGTGCTTTTATACTCACGCATCGTTTCACGTCATATCCATGGATTGCAGTAAATTGGCATGTACCTAATGAATATATTATTAAATATTGCGCCAAGTATACGAAGTGCATCATCACTATCACCGCAGTAGCACTAAAAGTATGCTTCTCTTGACTGTGACGTATTCCACAGTGGTTTAAAAATGAAAGACAAAAATAAAGGATTCCTTCCAACCAAACTAAATAAAAAGGGAAAGTGGATGTGAAGTAGAGTAGAGATAGCACTGCTCGTCCGACCAAGACCAATAAAATACATTTACGTCGTTTTCAATGCGATCTCTTTGTATATTTATGACACAAGAAGTTTAATGTTTACCCTGTTTTTCTCTCCTTTTTTCTATATATATTCAAGGAATGAGTAGTTGTTTTCTTTGCCTGTTTCTTTCTGTTTGTAAACATATCTATATAATATGTACTTACAAACAGCAATGTCGTTGGTGTGGAGCTGTTACATCATGTAATCATGTTATATAGACATTTTTACATGCCTGTCCCGTAGTAGCGCAGTTTCTTTGCTTATTACACTTTTTCTTTCATTTTGACTTCCATCGCACTACACGACTATCTGGAGGGCACTAGTAGCAAAAATAAAAATGTGAAAAAGTTAACGAAAAGGAAGACACATCATTGTGTGTGCGTACCTCTTATTGTATAATAACAGCGTAATAAAATAAGAGAACAAGGGAAAGCAGCAGGAGAGTAGAAACTAAAAATATATTAAACACGAACACACAAGAGTACAAGAGTAGTACATTTACTGCGCAGCCCCACAACGTACATACACCTCCACCAGTGTAGTAGAGAAATGAACGCAGATGGACAAGAGGAAATTGAGAACGGATGATTGCAAAGAATCAGATGGAAAAAGCTTGTTGTGCAAGAGAGTGCGAAGCATAATGGCGTGTTATTTGGTTGTTCCCTTTTTTGTCACACTTCACACTATTCGCTGAGCTGAAAAAAATTACAACAATATGTTGAAGATATGGCAGTACCTAACCATTACACTACGTGCACCAAATAACATCAACAAACATGAAATGTGAAAGATGAGAAAGACGATAATACTGGCAAAAATAGCATCCTTTATGGAGGGCGACAGACAGAGTAGTGGAATGAATGTGTACACACAGTCCTGCTGTGTAGCGGCAGTGTTGCTTAGAATATCCTGACACTAGGAGAAAGTGATACCCAAAATAAAATAAAAGACAAACAGGAATAATAATAACAACAACAACGCATTTTTTTCTTTGGGTAGGAAAGCACTCGATTTTACGCGGTGTATTTCACATGATGGAGTGAAAGAGCGCCGCTGTGTTGTTCACTAGGTAGTAAATGATAGTGTAAAACCCCTGCTACTATTACAAATACAACAATAATATTACTACCGCACACACTTTCTAGTATACCACCACCTCTACCCTGTCCGCCTGCCTGCCACCATGTCATTTCACTAAAAGAATCTATGAATCCCTTGGGTGACCACAAAAAAAAGACGACTTTTTTGGGAGGAATAGCTTCCAAGCTGGAAATGTACACAAGGATGAAAATGAAACGAAGCATATGTTTTCCTTTCCGTTTTTACTAGATAGAACCGAAGGGAAGACTATTTCCATTATTACTGCAAACTCATAGAGCTGATCGGATGTTATTTGCGGTAGTGCTTGTTCCCCTATTGGAACAACGAACAAACAAGATCAGAACAGGAGAGCGTAGAGTAGCAATAAGTTTTACGAGTTAGGACTGCCATGCTACCACTACTGCCGTCATCATCTGCGCTTGGTATAACGGGAACCCTTTTTTATGTGTTCACTCTTCTTTTTATGTATAATTTCATGCCATTTTACAAAAGAGGGATCCATATAAAAAATAAATTGGGAAGAAAGGACCGGGGAAAGTGTCTGGAGGGAAAGGAGATGTGAGAACTGTGTCCTTGTAGAAAACAAGACTGCGTGCGTATATCGTATATGATGGGTATGATTGTTGAGTGGAAATAATACAAAAGTGTGTGGGCATGAGTCTTACCTGTATGCGTTCTTTCGTGAGCCTTCAGGTGTGAACTCTTGGTATACATCTTTTTACATCCTGGATACATGCATCTGTGATTGCGTCGTTTTTCTGAACAATCCTCTGTTGTGGAACCACGACTGTTTGCTTTCGTGTTTCTTGAGGAAGTGGTGGCGGCAGTGGCGTTGTTGGTACTTGTTGCGGTGACAGTTGATACCGAGCAGGAAGAGGTGCTTGTCGTTGACGGTATCACTCCTGTCGCTGATTGGTTTGTGGAAGAAGACAGTTTATTATTGTTATTGTTACTGGTGAGTGGAGACACGACAGAGGGTGACGATGATGAGGAAATTATTGATGATACGGAGTTGGGTATTGTTGTTGTTGGCGTCGATGATGCTGATAATGACGACAAGTTGGTAGGTGAACAAGACTTTGTGGTACTTATACTACTGATTATGCTACTCGTACTAACACTGTTCAGACAGTTACTCAGCGCGGAACTACTCAGGATACGACTGGTAACGGTGTTCTGACTGTTTGACGCGGTGAGCACACTATGGCTAAGGGAACTGGTACTGGAGTTGTTGGCGTTACTTGCCGCGGCGGCGGCAGCTGCAGCAGCGGCTGCTGTCAGGGCACTACTGCTTATCGTTGCGATTGCACAAGTGGTTCCAGCCAAATTGATTGTTGCAGTGGTGGGATGATGGTGGTGGTGAGGGTGAGTTCCGTTTGGAGGTCGCGCGGCAGCGGCAGCAGATGCAGCAAGTATGAGTGCAGGAGGTCCATGGAACAACACGGCGGTATGCTCAGCAAATCGGGATTATTTCTTCTCACAGCCTGAAGCATCACACCTCCATTGATTATAACGTCAGGAGAGTCGACATCCGAAGTCAGTTCGTTTGCTGAGGGGGACGAGCATCCTGAGCTGAGCACGTCCAGGGAGTCGTTACTATCGCTAAATTCCAAGAGGCTCCTTTGGAGAAAGTCTGAGGGCGAGTTTGCTCGGAGTTTTGAGGTCCTCAACAGTGGAGTTGTGCTGCTATCCTCCTCCACATCACTCAGTTTTGGTGAGGATGACGAGTCGCGACGATGGTCGCGGACGGAGCTTTCTAAGTCGGCAAAGGACGGATTTGAATGACGAAATTTTGGATATGGATCTTCTTTCAGACACCTCTCCAGCTCATAACATGCCTATTAAATAAAAAAAACATGGTACAAATTAATCACTTATTTCATCCTTTTCATTTTATACCTTTTTTTGGCTCTCCAACCTTCATTAACTTTTTCTAATCACAATCATTTCACACACCGTCATTTTCGAAGTTCTCCGCGTTTAATGGTCTAACTTACATACATACCGTAAAAACTGAATTAAGCGCAGCTGCGTTTATTTCATATCATCGAAATTTTACAGCCTTATCGCAGCTGCGTTTATTTCAGGACTGCGCCT